>JBBJLR010090126.1:0-10385 GCA_037577145.1 Brachypetersius gabonensis | reverse complement strand
CGGCGATATTTTTTTTATCGCCTGATAAGAGTCTCACGTTAACGCAGCACGTTAACGCCGATAACGGCCCACCACTAATAATAACCAATACTATAACCTAACACTGGCAAGTGGTGATTTAGGCACAGTTTCTATACAGTTTCTACAGGCCTTTCTATCTAACTAAAGGTTTTCTACTGAGAGGGTTTAAGTTTCATCACTTGGACAGTTTAACACTGACCTAGTACCAGTCTAGCACCAGTCTAGCACCAGTCTAGCACCAGTCTAACACCAGTCTATCACCAGTCTTGCAAGCCTGCAAAGACACAAACTTCAGATGTGTCTTCGCCAATCAACTAGACTTGAGTTCAGGATAAAACTGTGTAAATCTGACTGAAATATCTGCTTTTTGTAACCCAGAGTCAGGACTGCTCAGCAAGAGCAGCTTACCTCGTCTCCTATTGGACGGATTTGGACTTTGGACAGTAATCTGGCGTCCGCCGTCGCACAGCTCCCAGGTCAGCTTGACTGGTTGTATTCTGCTGCTGTTTTATGAGGCAGCCTGAGAGTAATTCTAGCTTTGCTGATGTAAACCACATGTTGCACATTCATTTTTTTTGGTTGTTTTCTCATCCACATTCTTCCTCTGCTTCTGGTTCTGCACTGCGGCAAAGCGAGTCGGACCCAGCTCTTCTGCGGCCGGCCTGTTTACTCAGCCTTTACAGCAAAGCCTCACATCTGCTCAGTATCACATGGGGACAACAGACACAGGGAAAAATAAAACATTGTGTTTCAAAACCGCGAGCTAGTCCATCAACACCTCTTTGGTTTCAGTACAACGAGGAAGTTTAATCAGAACATGAAACCACAAAAAAGGTTGAAAATGAACCCAGGCAGAAAACAAAGGCCTTCAGATAAAGCCCCCCCCAGACCCCAATCAGTCAGGAGAAGCTGGCAGTTTGATTTTAGACACTATCCCGAAATCAGATCTGGCTGGCAACAGTTAGTAGGGGTTGCAAAGTCTAGTCAAAGAGCTCTAACAGTCAGAGCTGCAGGTAGCAGCCCGCTGGTGAAGAACAGTGAAGAACAATAGTGTACAGGCAGGAGGGTCCATAAAACGATTTTTACACTCAACCTGAAGCCCAATGTACTTTTAGTGTGGAAATGAGCACAAGATGAAACCAAGTCCACTATAAATACAATGCACTGAAATTCAGGCTCGTCCTCCAGCTGGGTGGGTTTGACTGACAACAAACCAATCACAGAACGTTTAGCACGATAGTAGCCTAAGAAAAGCACTCCTCATTAATAAACTGAGACACTGGTCAGAGAATTCTACCTACAGCCTCAAACCTCATGGGACAGTATTTCGTCGCTGCTGCATCTCCAAACTCGTAGCTTTTTAAAGGACGCATAAAACAAAGTCTGGTCAAAAAACAATCCAAAATATGGCAAAAAATATAATGTAACGTTTGCCCAAAAAAAACCCTATAAACAAAAAAGGAGATGGGAGGTTTTGTCCCAATACTAACAGCAAGTTTTACATATATGAACGTTTTATGGTTCAGTGACGGTCTAAATCTCAGTTATGGTCTATGTCTCAGTCTATATGTCAGTGGTGGTCTATATATCACAGTGAAGATCTATCTTAAGGATAGTCTATATGTCAGTAAAGGTCTATCTTAACGATGGTCTATGTGTCAGTGAGAGTTTTATGTGTCAGTGGTGGTCTATATATCTCAGTGGTGGTCTGTAAATCTCAGCGATGGTCTTAATGTCATGGGTGGTTTACAACTCAGTGAAGGTCTATCTTAGAAATGGTCTATACCTCAGTGAGAGTCTAGATGTCAGCGGTGGTCTATATATCTCTCAGCGGTGGTCTATATATCTCTCAGCGGTGGTCTATATTTTCGTGGATGGTCTACATGTCATGGATGGTCTATTTCTCAGTGACAGTCTAGAACTCAGTGAAGATCTATATCTTGCTCAGAAAGTCTCTCTGGTGTGCAGTTGCTTGTTTCCAACATTTAGCTTTTGGACATGCACACACTGCTGTTAAATTCTGAGATGAAAGTCAGAGAGCTGTAGTGACTTTATTGCACACATTCCCTGTGTTCCTGCAGGCCTTTGAGCCTGTCAAAGTATTCTGTCACATTAAATCCACCTGTCCACTGTTCTTGGAGCAGCGTGATCGGTTCACCTCCAGCGGCCGGTTCAGTTTCCACGGTTATGCGTTACCTGAGATGGGGCTTTACGCTGGTGGAGTTTTACCTGCTGTAGTTCTGTACTGAGCGGGTTCAGAATGACCACAGGCTGCTGCAACACGAGACCCATCTCTCAATACTTTCACTGCATGTAGCTACAGTGTGTGTGTGTGTGTGTGTATGAATTAGCGCTATGGCACATGATATGTTCATGCTAGGATTTCTAGGGTTGATGCCAGCATGCCAGGCCAATTACATACTCCTCTGCTTCGGCCTCAGGTGTCACATCTAGTCTGTCTTTCTCAAGATTGCCGTGTATTCCACAGGTTCTTGTGTGCTACATTGACAAATACAGTCTGGCGCACTTAAAAAATGTAAGGGTAGATCAACCTGGAGAACAATTGAGGGGAACACCAAAAAAAACACCAAAAAACCAAAAAAACTCATCCAAAATTTCTTCTGAAATAAGAAGAAGCAGCAATCACATGTGAGCATATAGGATCATACCATTATGTGAAAACAGAGAGGACGAGACACGTGACAGTCAGTCCATCCAGCCTGAGGCATTTGATTTTTCCTGAATGTCAGTCTGCACTGTGGACATACTGTTGGTTTACCGAGTTTTGTTCTGTGGATTTGTTTGTAATCTGATAATTTGTTTGTAAAGTATAAAATGATATTTAAATATTTTATTATTATTATTATTGTGCTCCTGAGTTTAAATGTTGCTGATCAGTTTGAATTATTATTTATTGATATTTTTTTTAGCATTAAATGGTCAAAACTTGTTTACAGTTTAAATACGGATTAAAATTTTATTTGAATTTTTAGGCAAACTGATGCACTTTAAGACTTTTCTGCTACAGACTAAAAAACATTATTGACGCCCTATTTTTTCTTGCCGGCAATATTCGGCACATTTTCCATCCACTACACGAGGAGTTCGAGCTGGTCTCGAGGTGCTTTTTGCGGCTCTCTTCGTTTTTCACAGCCAGTGTGCGTCACTAACTTACAATAACAGTACATTTATGGTTTTTTAACTTAAAAGTACATTTTCATATATGACCGTGGGAGCAGGTGGTTATCATCAGAAATGCCCTTCTTCGGTGCAAAAAATCCTAATCCCAGCGGCAAAAATAGCATGTTCCCTGGGTCACACGCGGCAGGTGGACTTTGTTGACAAATTAAACGAAGCCTTTTTTGTAATCGAATCATTCAAGTTACTCGAATAATCGCTTCAGCCCTGACCAACACACAAAGCATTCATATTTGCCAAGTTAGGCTAAAATATGAGGCTACAGATGATGATAAACTAAGAGCCGTTTGGGAGCCGAAAGAACTCTTCTTTGGGAGTCGAGCCACAAGAGCCGGCTCTCTGACAAGAGCCGAACTTCCCATCACTATTAAATATAGTAATGCAAAACACATCAAAATATGCTTGGAGTTTCTTAATAACTGAGGGGATTATGATCAGAGGAAGGTTACATTTAAAATAAATATCGTTAAATGTAATATATTTTTCTCCTGGTCCTTATTTTAAATGGGTCATTAAAAATATCTATAATTATTGATATCGATCGATATGAAACACTTATATAGTGATACCATTTTCAGCCATATCGCCTAGCCCTAACGTATACCATGTTCTTCCTATTCATGTTTTTACTGTGATATTAATTGGATGAGCACATCATATGTTCGTATTAGTTGGAGGCCTAGTGGTTCGGGACTTGCCCCTGTGATCAGAAGGTTGTGGGTTCAAATCTCAGGACTAATAGTGGAACCTCTGAGGTTTTCTTGAGCAAGGTACTGTCCCCACACAGTGCTCCAACACACTATGTTGCTGGCTGCCCGCTGCTTCACTTGGTGAATGGGTTAAATAGGGTCATATGGGTTAAATGGGTTAAACAGGTTAAATGTTCATGCATGACAAATGGACACTTTCCACAAGTATAACATATTAAAGCATGAAACTGGAGTGGATTTATCTTCTTCCTAACATTTCCCAAGATCTTTAAAAGGCAACTCTGCCTAGAAGGCCCGCCTCCAACTCCACAACAAATGTACAAACCTGTAGGGTTGAGGTGTAAACAGCAAAAGGTTTTTACGCAGAGTTGAGGTGTAAACTGTAGGTTTTTTTACGCAGGGTTGAGATGTAAACTGAAGGAGGTTTTTACCCAGAGTTGAGGTGTAAACTGTAGGAGATTTTTACACAGGGTTGAGGTATAAACTGTAGGAGGTTTTTATGCAGAGTTGAGGTATAAACTACAGGAGGTTTTTACGCAGAGTTGAGGTCTAAACTGCAGGAGTTTTTTACGCAGAGTTGAGGTGTAAACTGTAGGAGATTTTTACACAGGGTTGAGGTATAAACTGTAGGAGGTTTTTATGCAGAGTTGAGGTATAAACTGCAGGAGGTTTTTACGCAGATTTGAGGTATAAACTGCAGGAGGTTTTTACGCAGAGTTGAGGTGTAAACTGCAGGAGGTTTTTACGCAGAGTTGAGATGTAAACTGCAGGAGGTTTTTACGCAGAGTTGAGGTCTAAACTGCAGGAGGTTTTTATGTAGAGTTGAGGTGTAAACTGTAGCAGGTTTTCATGCAGAGTTGAAGTGTAAACTGTAGGAGGTTTTCTGTGTGTATGGCTGTGGGGGGTTGAGGTACCTGAAAGCAGCAGGAAGCCCACACAGTCTCCTGCAGAGGCTCTGAAAATAACCGCTGATATGAAACGTTAAAGATTAGCCTGGCAGGGTCGTGGCCGCGGCCTGCCAACATTCCTCAGTAAAGCTCCCGCTCTGGCGAGGTGCTGACGGTAAGATTATGGTGGAGGGGGGGGCTGGGCCGCTCCAAAGCACAGTGACTGATTGTTCTCACGCCGTTCCCATTCAGAGCTCTGCTCCGTAACCTTCTGCGCCGGCCTGAGTGCGATGTGCTGACAGGGCTCTGCCTTTAACGGCTTCATGGCCCAGTTCATCAAAATTTACCTCCACAACAGGAGCGCAAATGTCCGGTCAGCACTTCTGGCTCCTCTCGACTATGGGGGCACGTGATGGTATCGTGGGAGGTGTGAGACGGGAGCATTATTGTTTTTGGCAAATTCCAAACTCTTTCAAACTCATTCCTGAAAACAGGATGGTGAAAATGCTCCATAAATCAAACTGCATATCAAGTTACAGCCCTTCAGTCTACTTTTTAATGTCAGATAATTCAGTCACAGAGACGTAAACATGGTTATAAAGAGGGTTTCGAGATTAAATGGTCCATTGTAGAGAATCTTTCCTCCCTGTGGTAGTGAATGGAACTAAACTGTGAAAAATTGTGAATTTGTGATTACAAAAATAAGCCTAAAAATGCCTATTTTTCTAATCTAAACCCTAAATATGGCCCCAAATATGCTCCCAGAACACTTTAATTTCATTTTAAACTCAGCTTAATACTTAATGAAAACCCTTAAAGAAAATAAAGGTAAACTCGAGACGCACACACTTGGCCGAAAACTGAAACACTGAAAGAAATTATTTTACCAATTTTTTGTAATATTGCTGCTATGGCTGGGACTGTGTGTACTTGCAATTGTATAAATTACCATTCATGGTTCAAAGAATAAATCTGTTAAAAAACTATGATAATATTTACTTAGCATTCAAACAATGCACAATATAAAATGAAATTTTAAATAAAATATGTTTCTCGGCCCCACTCATGAATAAACAATTAAATATCTTCTCTCATAAAACCAGTAATTCAAGTGCATTTTAATATTCTGAGCGAAGAGCATGAACACAGTGCATTCAGAACAAGTGCTTTAAAAACTACTGAAAGATAAACAACATTCTCTGTAGGCCTTTAACACAATAGTGTATTAAAACAGAGACTGGCAGCCCATATATTAACCGGAATCACTGGAAAACTTTCCTGCCTTTTCAGAAACACAGATGGAGTGGGTGTGCTGGAAGTGTCTTGCCTCTTCTGGGCTCCATCTGGATGTTTTGATTTTATATGATAAATGAATCCCGACATTGAGAAAGTTTTTGTGGATGCACCCCCTCTAGAAATTTCGACATTGCTCGCTTTACAAATGGCTTTCCGCATGTCTTTCTTAGATATCTAATCCAGTCTGGAGCTGCAGGTTGTGGTTATTGATGGCGTCATCACACGTTGGGCTGCGTTAAAAACATTTCAGCCATGTTTTACCATTTTCAGCCGAATATTCAGTGCATCCCCACTAAAAATATATACATTTTGCTGAATTACCATTAATATTAGTTACAAAATTAGTAAATTATATTTTTCTTAATAACTTAGCACAAAAATGCATGAAACAGTATATATTGCTACAAATAAAGCAAAAAAATGCAGAAGATATTTGTGAACAATTTGCGGGAAACGCATTTTATTTACAATCCAAACAACCAATGAACCTACCTGTGTCTTTTAATATGAAATGTTGATGAAGGTGAAACAGTTATAAATATATGTTTTCTTTAGGCCCTACTTTGCCTTATAATGCTCTGCATGTAACCCATTGTTATGAACAGTTTTTAAAAGTGAGTCTAATCTCAAAGTCACAAACAACCTCTCAGACATCAGGCAGCATTTTCACAGCTGTTTCTATTGAAGAGGCGTCAGCGGCTTTAGACGTCTGGTTCCTATCACCCACACTATAAACTATTTTGCCTTTCTAGAAAGGCCAATTTTACACAAAACTCACTCTGAATGACTTTGTTTACTTATTAATTTCCTCTTTTTGCGTTCATCAGGGCCTTACCTGGTAAACAGCACAGACCAAACATGTCTCTCCCCCGGGCGTGAAGACCACTCTGGGTCATGATCCTTTCCTGCAAAGGCAAAAACAAGACAAAATGACAAAATGAGCCATTGCGTTCCAGACCACTGGATCCAAGCGTACCAGACTCTTACTAAACTTAACCCATACACACTGATTTCATGTCAAGCATACCATATTCTTCAGTTAAGATCACTGATCTTTACTACATTCAGACCTCCTCATGGACCAATACTCACTGCAGACAGCGGCCTAATGAGACAAGCCAGTGTTTAGAAGAGGACAGATCAACATGCCTCCATGACTTCATGTTTCCACAGTTTTTTGGTCCCGTTTCTGTCTGCTGTGCTCCAGCAAGACTCCAATTTTTTTTTTGCTTTGGCAGACCGGCCCAAAGTAATGGATTTGCAGAAACCAAGCAGATCGTACATGTGGCTCCACTTAGCACTGGAGCCCTTACCCCCTTCCTCAATGGCTTTTGATGGAGTAAAACCGCCAAAGAGCTTAAGCTCGGCAAAAATAGAACGGCTCTTTTCTTCTTCACACAAGGCCGAGGGGCTCAGACAGAGGCATCGTGTCTCCACAGCTCATAACCTCTGGGCCCGACACCTTTAATGAAAGCAGCTTTTCTTTTCGAGCATTCTCAGAGCTGGGACACGCGAGGGCTTCGACAGACAGACTCAAATAATTCATTCACATCCTGTTCAAAGCACGGCTGCTACATCCTGCTGCTTCCTCAGAACCTCGGCGGCGAGACCCTCGCTCTCAACTGACAAAAACATGACACAGGTTTCCAAAATTATACATACTCTACTAAAAAGATGAAAAAGCACTGCTTTACTCAAAGGTTTCGGCATCTGAGAACACTGGGGGTTGCCATTCAGAATCTGTAGCGATTCTGTAAAGTGCTGAATATAAAATTTTACTTTAATCAGAGGAGAAAAGTTATTCTGCCTTCAGTGTAAATCTGTAGGAAATAATGATTATATCGGTGAAAGCCAAGATATAGGCCTCTGAATATGTTAAAAACCGACTTCTCCGAGTCGGGTGAATTATTTGGTTTATTTAATATTTCCAAACAAAACTGGACCATCGGAAGGCGCTTGGGTCGGGATTCTCCTGATTGGTTAATGACTAGCCTAGTGGGTAGGATACTTGCCTCTGGACCAAGAGGTCATAGGTTCAAATCCTACCTTTAGTACACCACCCCTGTGTTCCTGAGCAAGACCCCTAACGCCAAGCTGCTTCAGGGAGACTGCCCCCTGTATGTAGGGAATTGCATTAGATAAAAGTGTTTGATAAAGGCTGTAAAAAACTTGCCATGCTGAGGGTATCCTCGCCTGTGTTGTCTAAATTTTCTGTTAGTGATTAACACTTTCAGTAAATATAACCGGTGTTTACCGTCAGAACACAGAGTGTATCGGTAACTAAATATTCACTTACCACCCAAACACCATTGGGGTGAAACTGCCCAGAACTTCATCGAGCATCCTGTATAGGGTTCTCTATAGATCACTGTTTAATTTAGGACACATGTTGAGTTGGTTTGTCTTTGCATAATTTTACTGAATACCTAATAAATAATACGTACAGGCAAATTGTTTGTATCTATTTGTGTGTATTTACAGGGTTTTCATTTTCACTCATACATCCACTCTGTATACACTTATATACACATACTCACTGTGTACATTAGGGTTGTAACAACACACGAAAACCACGATTCACGATTCTTTTTTTGGGAGGGGGGTGGTACTGCTTAGTGCAAGCGGTACCAATCAAGACCAATTCAGCTCGGACACATGCGCCTCCAGAAAGACTCGCGGGAGCTTGTTTGAATTGTAACAATTTTATTGTTTTTCTTAATTTTGCTGCTCTTAACTTTGTTCTGTCCACTTACTGCCGAGACCAAGCAAATTTCCCACTTGTGGGACTAATAAAGGTTTATTTTATCTTATCTTAATAGCAGGTTATATTGATAGCTGAGCTGCTGTCATACAAGTTTTACTATGTACATATTCCCCTCAACACTAAATTATTGTTCTCCTTTAATCCATTTTTGCCTCAAGATTATAAAATACTGATGCTTAAGCCAAACAAATTGACAATTTTTTGCTAAGTAGAACACTAAGGACAGCTATAGTTAAGCAAATTAGGTTAAGACGGTCTAGAACTAGTTTTAAATCACATCCAGGAGCCCCAAAGATCTGCGTTTGTATAAAGCGGCTCAGGCTTCTTAGCACAATTCCCAAGAACAATGTGATTTCTGCAGCAGGATATTATGACCTAAAGCTATACAGTGTTCTAAATAGGCCTCGGTTCGCGTGTGAATCTTGTACCGGGTTTCTTCCAGTGCGTTTTTGGACTAAATAAACTTTTTATCCCCTCAAGTTTTGTTGGGATAACCTCAGACAAAGGCACAACAGACACAGAGAATTAAATTCAGTAAAAGCACCATAAAACATTTACAACACCAACCCCCACTTAGCTGGGTAACGACATGGATTCTTCTCAACCCTTGGAACGGAAAGGACACCACCCCAGTACAGAATCAGTAGGTGTGTCACAGTACGCTCCTGAACTTCAGAAGACTTCTTTATTACTTTATCTGGAAACGAACTTCCCTGTTTTCCCAACAGGAATAGTTCCCAAAGGCGGGGCGTCTGCAAGAATGTTTTGAAGATCTCTACATTAAAGACATTCCACTGGCACGAGGAACGCTGCCGTACAGTCAACAAATGTTTTCCAGTACAAATAAAACGACTCGTAACTGAGCCGCACGCCGTTTGCCGGCAGGGCCAAAAGTGGGCCGCAGCTGAGCCAAGTGTATAGCTGCTTTCTGATTGGTCGACATGTCGTCATTAGAGACCAATATTGTTTCTTTGCTGGCATGGAATGATTCTCATAGATGCTGCGCATGTGCAAAAAACAATCCCTTTTTTTTATCTCCATGCCAAAGGTGGCGCTGCTGAGTATAAACACCTTAGTATATTTAATGTTAAGTAAGTCAGTAAGTAACTTAGAAAGGCAGATGCATGTTTTGTTTGGGGTTTTTTTGCCCTGTAAGTGAGAGGGCGGATCAAGGTCTGAAGGGGAAACATTCCCCCGTCCCTGGTCCCATCTGTTGCCATGGCTACATGCCAGTGATGTTCACAAGTAATTTTTACAGAGTCTAAGTCAAGTCTCAAGTCTTTGAGTGACAATGTTTACAAACGGCGGCTCTAAATGTGGGGTTTTTGAGGAGTAAATGTTGAGCTCTAAATGTTTAGAATATATGCTGACTGGCCACGCCCCGCGATTCCAATTGGCTGTTACTTAGCAGGGGGCGGGACTGCGTGCTGTAATATGCCCTCACCAACATGGAGGATTTGCCTTAAATGATCTTAAATCTAAATGTTAAATATGAAAAATATATCTCTC
>JBBJLR010090086.1:0-10385 GCA_037577145.1 Brachypetersius gabonensis | reverse complement strand
GAGGGTGACTAATTGAGTAGGAGTGTCTAACCACTCTGTGGGAGCCAGAACTCTTAATAGTTGGTAGGGGTTCAAATTTTCCTTTTGATGTGCTATCTGTCACTGTTAAAATGAACCTACCCTTAAAATGAGACTTTTAATTTCTTTGTTATTGGACAAACTTACAAAATCAGTGAGGGGTCAAATAATTATTTCCTCCACTGTATGTCATCTTCTCTCATTTCACATTCACAGTGCTCTACAAAGCTGACTGGAGATGGTTTGCAATATGAATGCCACAGCAGTCAGAGATATTTTGTGACAGAGACAAAGTTATATATGATTTACTTAACCCCAGTGAGTGTTAATGTACAAAGACATACGCTGTCTTATTAACTAGCAGTGATTCCAACAAATGAAAAGCTGAGCTCCATATCTAACGATAGAATGAAAAACCTGGCTTGAGAATGCATAGTAGCAATCTCATGCATAGATGACCATGTAGGTTTTTTCTTTCAATCAATTTCTCAAAAGCACAAAAGACAGCTTGCTAAATCTGAGATTTGAAATGGGGTTCACTTTGATTGTGGCCAGGTCTGCTTTGAGTGTGGCCCTTCGATCTGTTTACTCATATTTTCATTACCTGACCACATCTGTTTACACGTGTGTACTGCACCAGCCTCCCGTCCAACATTGTTTCCTTTTTCTTTATTGTAACTCCAAGCAATGAGGCTTTGATTGGGTCTATTCGTTCCCCATATTTCCCCATATAATATCATATGCATGCACTTAGCCGAGAACATGTACTATATTGTTCATTAATCTAATACAGTTATTGGTGCAAATCCAACTTTCAATGTCACTTTAAAGTAGCCTTGTCCAAGTTATGCTTTCTACAAACAGACAAAAAGAGCAATGGTTTTTAGTGTTAGTCAGGCTCTTACACAGCAGGTCATGCACACACTCAAACACACTCACATGAACTCACACTTATAAACTATTCATTCATGCAGGGCCACTGATCAGAACTTCATTTACCTCTTCTGTACTGTGTTGATAAACCTTTTTCTTTCGCTTTAAACTACCAAAAAGCCCCTGGCAGCATTTCCAAAAGTTTTTACAGACTGAATAGTGAGGCTTGGTAGGCTGAAGAAAGCAAAATAAAAAAGAGGGATGTTGACAAGCTACAACGCAGGAAAAAAGAAGGGAAACAATAACAATAGGTGCACAGAAAATAGAAATACCACGCACAGGGCGGCAATTTTTGGTGTTTTTTGGGACAGTGACAAAAGCCAGGGTTGGTTTATAGAAAAACAAAGCCTGTCTGGTTTAAGACCAATAAAGAGTAGACTGATACATGAAAGCCAATGGGTATTTATTAATCTGTTATAACAAGAAGGGATTTAATAAAACTACAGAAAGAACTAATAGACTGTAAAAGTGTCTTAAAATGTAATCAACACTCTTCTCTGGCAATGTGACCAGTTGGATGGTAAAACACTACTAGAAGTACATGAAATGAAGTTATTGCCATTTTGTTTAAGAGTGAAGAGATTTGTTTTCTTTGAATTATCCAAACTTAAACATTGCACCATTTCTCTTATTTTGATGTATTGACATTTTGCCTTTAAATTGATGCTTTAAAGAACAATGTTTTAATTTGGAAATTAAGAGAAATATTGTCAGTAGGCAAAGCTGTTCAGTTCAATACACTGAATACACTATAAAAGATAAAACCTAAGAAACTGAACATTTTTGTAGTGTTCTCTATATATATTGAGTAACTATATGACTAACAACGAACTTGTGCACTAGGTGTCACGTCCAGGCCGCCTTGGTCACGCCCCCGGCGGCCCCCCGTCTCCTGAGTATTAAGTGTACACATGTCTTGTCCCGTCTTTGTGATGTCATGCTGTAGAGGCTAGGCACCTGATTACAGGGCACGCCTGTCTCATGTTCATATTTAAGTGTCTCCTAGTTTAGTGTGATAGTTTCCGTCTGACTTCGCATAGAACCATAGCTGAGCCCCAGCATATCTGAGACAAACCAAAACATGGAGACAACAGGCTAACAGATTCGTATAAGATAGGATCTCTGTAAATCAGCACAAATCAACTTTGTATTAAACAATATTTTACCAGTCCATCAGATATTGACAAGCCTAACATGGGCTGCTTAAAACAATTTACAACTTGCTTGTCCATAAAATATTAATTACATAGTTAATGGCACTACCACTCACACAGGAACGGGCTTCACCCCCACTCAGGGAACAATCCCACCACTATACAAATAAGTATAGTCTACCAGAAACATGACTGTAGACCAAGTCTTTCTAGAAAACAGCATCTACCAAACACTGAAAATTTTATTTTTTCCCACATATTTGTAGGACCAAACATTTTTTGCAAAGTAAAAAAGTCTGTTATATGTGTCATGCGCATGGGTCAGGTGACCTGAACTACCTTACATGCATGTTTATTTAGCTTTAAGAAACCTGATCATTGAGACCTGATATAAGACACAATCATATCAATCAGGAAAAGACAGCTTAACTATTTTTTGATGACACAGTCCACACAAGTTTACTGACAGCTTGTGTCAGTTTGATCCTTGTGTGATGAAAATGTGTATGCAGTACACATACATCCCCCATGAAGTGTACCTGCAGAGTTCTAGCCATAACCCAATCAAGTTAGTTAATTCTAGACAGAGGTGTGTGTGCATGTGTGTGTACAATCATTCTCACCCTGTATACAGCCTCTGACAATCCCTGAACCTTCTTGTGGTCTGGCTCCTGTACCTGCAATTGCTTGTCCTCTGAGTTGGTGAGGCTGAGGACGAGATTGACTGTGCCTCCAAGTGAATGTGTTGTGGGTTCTTTCAGCACCAGGTTAGATGAATCAAGTTTTTCCAAGAAACTGCTTTTGGGGTTGACATTTTTCATCAACTCATACACATTATCCTGCTTCATTTCTTCTAGACCACAATGGGGGACAGGAACAAAACACTCTGCACACTTTTTTTGGTCTTCAGAAGTGGTCTCCAACTCAAGCTAGAAAACAGACACATTTATCAAGACACAAGATGTTTCCATGTTTAGAGACTGTTTCATAAGATTTGTATCTTTACCTTTGAAATAGCAGAACATACAGTAGCCTCAGAGTAAATGGTATTGTTGTGTGATTCCTCTGCTCTCTTGCCGCTTAGCCATTGTTCCTTCTGAGCCCTCCAGTGTACCAGGATCCAGCTTAGCATGCTTCTGAGCTCCTCCATCCTCTCTTTGACCTTCGGGGAAAGTGAACAGTTTATTTTCAGTAAACAAAACCAATAATTACAAAGCTGTAAGTACAAGTACTCTGAGTTTACCATTTTGGCTAAGGGATGATCCTCATTGAGAAGTTTCTTTCCTTCAGCTGCAAGCAGATCAAAATCCTGGAACTTCTGTTTTATTTGCTGGTCCATAATGTCAACCATGGAACCATGGCTCTCTTGGCCCCGACGCAAAGCACTTTCTGAGAATATGCGGGCACGGGTTTCTTCCGTCCAAGATCTATATGTGGGAAGTACAAATGCAGTTTGGAAAAGCACTGGCACCAGTATTCTGTGAGCACAATGGCATTCCAAATAAACAAATTAATAACAGGTTTCTGGAATGTTTCTGCAAAGCAAAACAGAAGCTACCATTTATATTTCTTTAAAAAGATCTTCATAAACACAGGTACAGCAATGATGCGACCGCATAAATACACATATTAAAAAGAATCAATATTATGTGCCTGACATACATCACTGCTAAGTAGTTCCTGAAGAAACGGCGAAGCTGGCCAAATTGTAGTAGTCTGCTTTTGTTTTCACTCATTCTCCTCCTCAGCTCTTCCCAGGCTTGCAGGCTGCCTTGCACTTTGCTCTTTAGAGCAAGCACTCTCTCTGGACACAAATCTGACAGATTTGCAGATAGGCTCTCCATGGCCGCCACATCCTCCTTTAAAACCTCAAAATCAATCTGGGGACAAACAAAAGCGTTTTGAGCATGTATTTTAAATACAAGGTGTATGCAAATTTTTGGCATACCCAAAATTAGATCATACTAAATATACAGCACCCTCCACAACCCTGATAAAGATGTGTATAAAGCCTTTAAATAATTTTTGTGTGAATAATATAACACGATGACAATATGAAAAAATTCCAACATATTTTTTTTCCAAATTAAGAATATATATTCACAAGGTTGGAGAATACTGACAAAAGGATCTTTCACCCTTCCTCTTTACACAGTCTCTCTAAATCAGCCAGACCCCTTGGTCCTCTCTTATGCACCTCCTCTTCAGCTCACCCCACTGGTTTTCTATGGCCTGGTTTCTCAAACTACAGGCTGCGGACCGGCGTCTGTCCATGAAAATTTTACTGCCGTTTACTGTGGAGCTATGCTTCTGCACCAGTCAAAATGTCTGCTGTCAGTGCTTCTGCTCTCAGTGCTTTTGTCTCTGTAGGCCACACACTGCCCACCTTGAGTTTATACCCCAACCCTTGTTAAGCAACAGTTAGCTCCTTTGTCTCATTCACCCCGAAACATTCATTGGCACACGCCCGTTTCAATAGGCAGGAGGCATTTTTAATGTGTGGGGGACACACTGGTCGGGGGGCTGGAACCTGGAACTGGGTTAAAACACCTCGAATTGTTCTTCCCCTTTAAACCCTTCTCACGGAAAAGCAACGGGTATGTGACCCGTTTACCAATCTGGAGATGAGTGACCTGCTCTCTGTGGTGCAATGCTGGTCTACAGTTGAGATTCGGCTGGATATCTCTGTCTGAATTCTGGTTGTCATGCTGTGACGAATTTCCCTGCTGAGTGAGACGGCAGTGAAAACAATGTTGCCCTTCCATTCCACTATCCATGCGAGACCACATTTTCTCACTTTCACGGCCACGAAAAGTACAGAAACAGGAAACTTTTATTGAGCCTGTTTCTGTAGAATCTTTATTTGCATCTGTTGCCAAACATCTTTGTCTGACCAAAACGTAAAAGTCCCAGTAGCGTTTAGGTAAAGTCCCAGTTAAAGTCCCAGTAGTGTTTAGCACACTGTACACATTTGGATTTGTGAATGTAGGACAGGATAAACTTGGGTCGTTGTCCAGCCTTGATTGTCACAGTTCCGATTGTTTTAAACTTTTAATTATTGCTCTGACGGTGGATATAGGTAAGTTTAGGTAGGTAACAATTTTCTTTTTAGCCAGTGAGGTATGATACCGTCCCCACACACTGCTCCCGAGGTGCCTCTCGTCGGTGGCAGCCCTCTGCTTCACCTGGTGAACAGGTTAAATGCAAAGAAGGAATGTCACACTGTTCACACTGTGTGCTGTGGTGTCTATGACTATAAGGGGCCACTTTACTTTATTAGGAGTGCAAATCATTGTGGAGAGCACTGTAGATCAAAATATTATATAGTAGTAAATGCATGAAAAAAATCGAGTTATTAATGGGTAAATTAAGATAGGATAAGATTACCCTTTATAAGTCCCAAATTAGGACATTTGCAATTAGGAATTTAGCTTGCATGTACTGCATGTCTATAGTAGTTTTACATATTTATGGTATCTTCTGTGTAAAAGGAACCATATGTACCACATATGTCAACTGTCTATATTGCATCCCAGTTTCCATAGGAGCAATGCTTCAGACTGATTCTCATAAGCCTGGGGAGCAGAGATTGGAGGATACCTTTAACAGTATAAGCGATTAGGTCGTTCTTACACTTCAGAAATCTAGGACCCAAAAGAGCATGTGATAAACACCAGCTGCCCAAACTTGTCCCACCCCAAAACTGTCACACACAAACATTAGGCTGCCACACGCACAGACATAAAAGAATATACTCAAACAAATTCTTATGAACAATGTCCTTTGTGATTAATAATATGAATTATGTGTGTTATCATACATTGCAGTTGATTTTCCTTAAACAAAGTTGGTTCTGAGTGAGAAATGTTGGCCCAAACAGGAAACAGTCTCTAAAAACAATGTGCAAAGTGAAGTTAGTAGAGAGGTTGTATCCATTACATCACACCACAAACAAGATATGTGTGATAGAGTGCAAGGCTTGTTTGCACTGGAAAAGCCTGTAAAAACAACTTTTAATCAGCTGCCTTCTACAGAAATGTTTCTAAAGGCCTCATAGGTTGTTAATTCAAAAAATGAATTTCATTAGATGCTATCAAGAGATGAATTCTCTCAGCTTTAGAGTTAGCGCCCTGCTTGAGAATATGAAGGTCAAGGGAAGGGCACCTGCTTCCAGAGCCCTAATTATTTCCTGTTATTTGGAACCTGGAATTTATGATTCTTGGTGAAGTTCTTCAGACAAGCCCTCACCTCCAGCTGGTCCTGCTGCTCCTGAAGGCGGTCCAGACCACAGCGCTCTGGCTCACAACGAATGGCCATCTCTCTCTCCATCTCAAGTACATCTACGGCAAATTCTGTGCAGCGCAGGAGACACTGCTCCACTCGTGGTGCTAAAAGGAAATGCTGTGATGTTGGAACAGAGAAAATGGTGAGATGAACAAAAAGTTTTTTTGCAATAACGTGTTCTGTCTGCACATTGTGCGTGATTTTTTTTTCTTGAGCAAGGCTTCAGTGAGTGTTAGCTTCAGCCTTACTAAACTAAACTAATTTAATTAATGATGATGCATCAAATGTGACATCTGTTGAACCTTCGCCTCATCAAAGGAGAAGTAGATCACCTGAGTATTAGGAGACAGGGGATCTTGGCTAGAGGTGGGCTGCGTCTGAAATCGCATACTACCATACTATATAGTATGTGAAAACAGTATGCGAGGCGAGTAGTATTTCCGAATTCATAGTATTCAAGAATTCGGACATACTATAGGCGAGAAGTTCCCAGATGACCTACTGCTTCCGGCTGAATTCTGTAGTAGACATTCGCTGGACACTGCACTATCCCATAAGGCAGCGGGAGAGGTGGCGGCATATTAAAAAATGGCGGAAAACGGAGACGCGGCTCTTTTAAAGTGTAAGTACCTTAAGGACAACCTTAAATTACACTTGTGAAAAAATGCCCTCTGTAAAGATAAAAAATAACACACTGTTGTGACGACACACGACACGTGACAACATCAACACAGCGGATGTAGTACGTGCGAATTCCATTCATACTGTATAGAACGCACTATTTTAACGGTAGAGCAGTACGTTCTAACTCAAATGTAGTACCTAGTATGTAGTATGCGATTTTGGACGCAGCCGTGGTGTGTGAGTGAGTGTGAGTGTAAGCATTAGGTGCCAGGTGTGTGTGCAGCAAGTACCAGGAGGCGAGGCTTCTAATGACTGTGTCCACCTGTCTCTAGTGAGTGTTTGTTAGTGTCCGTGTCGTGTGATTGGATGGAAGTGTGGTTAAAACCTGGCTGAGCCAGAGAGTCTATCCGTGGTCACCCAGTATCTACTCTGAATCTGCATTCTAAAGGCTGGAGGGAATGTGTGGAAGTAGAAGAATGATCTGTATTCTCCTTTCTGACTGGGAAAAGTAGTGAGAGACAGGAAAGATGTGTGTAAAGCAACTGGGTTTTCCCTTTGAAGAGAAGGTCCTCCAGGGAAAGGCGGAGTCTAGTGTGGGACGTAGAAGTATCACAGGAGAGAAGGTCCTCCTCGATAAAGAGAAGCTCCCACATTGCTTTTAGTATTTTGTGTTTGACTTTTTGTGCTTGTGCACTCTATTTTCAATAAAATCCGCTCTCAAAATCTCGATGCCTGCTGCTGTGTCTCTCTCCCTCAGCCGACATGACATCAAATACCTGTGCTCACATGTTTCGTGGACCTTAGGGTGCTGATCCAGACACTGCCTTTAATGTTAGCAGTGAACAATGAAATACATTATTCTCACTTACCTTATTGATAAGATCCTGAATGCTGTGGTCATGTGACTGGGAGTGGCCTCTTTTTCGTGCTGTGTCATTGAGCATCTCCACAGCTTCTCTCAGCTCTTCCACAGGGTCTCCCAGACTTTCAATTACTGGCTCATCACTACCCGCAAATAGCAGCAACGGGTCACTCTCCAGATTGCTCTTCAGAGGCTGCATAACCAGTGTGTGCCAGAGAAAAAATCTTTGTGCTAATGCGGCATAATATAACCAGAACTGTACATAATACCTGAGCACCAAAGACATTATACAAGACACTAGCCAATAAGCATGGTTCTTCTGCTAACACACCTGTTCCAGAATGCTGCAGTTGCTCTCCTCCAGTTCCACTCTCTCTAGAAACTCTGTTAGCATGCGTGTGTCCTTAAGCTCAGAGCTCTGCTGCATCAGTGCGGCCTGTACATTGTTGAACCTGTGATAAGATAGTAACACAGTAATACTTAGCAGTAACTAAACACCAACACCAGTGAGTCTACCGCTGTGTCCGAAATCGCGCACTTGCCCACTTTTAGTGCGCGATTTTAGTGCATAGTGCGTTCACACTAAAAAACCAACATAAATTCAGTGCACTGAAAGAACCCGGATGGTGCACTGAAATCGGCCAGAAAACGCAGTGCAGAACGATGCGCACACTTTGCGCACTTTACGGACGCCATTTTGACCATGTAGCGGAGGGGGCGGGACTTTCAACGTGTTTTCGTATAAATGTGAGTAACGTTAATAAAATTATTTTACTGATGTACACTGCGGTAAAACCGGCAGATATTTTGGCGGCTGGAGAATCGCAAGCAAATGTTAGTCCGTCACTTCCGCTAAGTGCAAAACGTTAGTGTTCCGTTTAGGACAGCACTGACCCACCGCAGTGCGCACTACAGAAGGCAGTGCGCAGTGCGCACTACGCATTAAACCTCAGTGCACTGACGTAGTGCATGGTTTTGGACACAGCTAATGTCACTATAACAAAAATAATTTGTTGATAATATGATTGTTAATAGATAAAACTGTTCTTGAAAACTGTGCTGATTGACTAGTCTTAGGGGATGCAGCAGGAAGTTCAGATGTCTATAATAACATGTACAGTAATCTACCAGCTTTATGCGGATCAGGAGTCACACGCGTTTTTTGAAAGAACCAACTCATCGTTGTACGCGGAAATCCCCACAATAACGCGGAAACTGCAAATATCCTCGCCTTTTTTGAGAACCAAACTGTACTATTGCCACAGCTGGGCTGAAAAGTTGTTAACCACCATAAAAAGAAAAAGAAGAAGAAGAAGCCTGCGTGCCTGCTTTGTGTGTTGTCCTTGTATTTTAGTGTTTTAAACGCCCCCCCACCCCACTTTCCAAGTTATCTCAGTGTATTTAGCATTAGTAAGCTGTGCCCTGTCTAAACATGGAGAGAGTGGAGAGAATAGAGAGAGTTATCTCAATGTTTCTTTTGTGTACGAGTCTTTGTACGCTGCTAATGCTAACTGCTAATGCTAACGGATTTTTTCTCTCTCCCTCTCACACACACACACACACACACACAAATAAACCAATATTTCCTATATTTGTCCCTGACTCAACTGAGAATCAGCACAGAGAGCTGTCTTGTTCTTTTGTGTACGAGTCTTTTCACGCTGCTAACGCTAACCAGTAATGCTAACTTTTTTTAAGCAATAAAGTTTTTTGTTTCTGATTATTTATTTACCATTACATTTTCTTTAAGGGGAATGCATTAAACTGAGTTTAAAATGAAATTAAAGTGTTCTGGGAGCAGATTTGGGGACATATTTACACTATAAAAATAGGCATTTTTAGGCTTTTTTATAACCAAAACACATTAACGCGGTTTTTCAATATATGCGAGTGCTCTTGGAACGTAACCCCCGCGAAAAGCAGAGGATTACTGTATATGGAAGGTTATCTTCAGGCTACTGTATCATGTTTCAGGCACCCGATGTACAAAGAACAACTGAACTATTAGGAGAAACAGGCTTGGACCAAAGCCATCAGACTAACTGGTTACCCAGTTCATGTGGCATTTTTTGTGAATAAATTAAAGATGATAATTCTCTACAGTGACCCGAATGTGACGATTCTCCTATGAGTTCCGAAGAACTCATTGTTCTCTGGGTTTCACTGAACAGAAAAATACAGCAGCTATTTAAAAAGCAGCTCTCTGAACAAATAGAACTTTGTGCTCAAAATTGGTCTTCGCCTCTACCTTAGATGGAAGCTGTAGTTCTGTTTTATTGTTTTCTTTGGTATGCTTGATGTTTTTATGTTTGAACTGGTTTATAGACAGAGGTAAACCCCTAATATCCTATGTAACCTCAAAGCCTAGTCAGCAATTCTTCATAAGGAAGAAATCTATTGAATCTACCAAGACAACATAAATGGCATGTGTGTATGGTACTGTGTGTGTGTGTGTGTGTGTGTGTGTGTGTGTGTGTGTGTGTGTGTGTGTGTGTGTGTGTGTGTGTGTG
>JBBJLR010090065.1:0-10385 GCA_037577145.1 Brachypetersius gabonensis | reverse complement strand
AGAGAGAGAGAGAGAGAGAGAGAGAGAGAGAGAGAGAGAGAGAGAGAGAGAGAGAGAGAGAGAGAGAGAGACATTTAGACTAGGCTTTATTGTCATTCAGAGCTGTTCACCAAAAAGTGTACAACAGAACAAAGTTCTGTTTTACAGTGTTTCCAGGAGCAGTAATATCAAAATAAATAAATACAAAAATAATAACAAATAATAGATAAGAATCTAAAGTGTAAGTAGAAAGTCCCTACAATAACAGCAGCATGGGAATGCAATAGCAATTTAAACTTTACAGAATAAAAACAAAACATAATATTGCCAGGGCTGCCAACTTTTCCAAAAACCTTCGTGTGAGATTTTGGGTGTGTGTGAAATTTAAAGGGGGGGGCGGGGCAGCTTCTTCATTTGCCGAGGACTGCTGCGTCTTTATGTGTGCCACCTACTGTAGAGGAGTGTGCAGAATGGGCGGCCAATCTATCCGGTAGAGAAAATAGATTTCAGCGTGAGAAAGCGGAGGTATGGCGTGAGAGCGTGTGAAGACAGTCAGATGTGTGTGTCTCACGCTCATTGCGTGAGAGTTGGCAGTCCTGTATTGCACAAAGGAGGATATATAAGGAACGATGACTGTCCATGTGTGTGAACAGGGTGGGAGGTGAATCCTGAAAGTTCTTGACCTTGGCTGTGTCCAGACAGAGTGCCTGCTCATCGGGATGGGGAGTAGTTTTCCTTCTCAATGTGTTTTGTGCCTCAAACCACAGATGTTCACAAGTCATTTTTACCGAGTCCAAGTCAAGTCTCAAGTCTTTGTGCTTGAGTTCATGTCAAGTCTCAAGTCTTTGAGTGGTAATGTTTACAGACGCGACTCTAAATGTGGGATGTTTGAGCTGTAAATGTTGAGCTCTGAATGTTTAGAAGATATGCTAATTGATCACACCCCGTCATTACAATTGGCTGTTACTTAGCAGGGGGCGGGGCTGCGTGCTGTGATCTGCCCTCACCAACATGGAGGATTTGCCTTAAATGATCTTAAATCTAAATGTTAAATATGAAAAATATATCTCCACTCTAAATGCGAAACTCCACAGTTAGATGGGGCTCGGTGACCCCTTTCTAACGACCCCTTTGAAAACCGTTATAAGCTGAAAACCGTTCACCTCAGACAAAAGTAATGGGACACCGGAGCGAGGTGAACGGTTTTCAGGTCGTTGGAAAGAGATATAAATAAAGAATTCCATGAAATGAACATGGTTTACGAGTCGCAGCACCAAGTCCGAGTAAAGTCTCAAGTCATTGAGGGCAAGTCAAGTCACAAGTCTTTGTTTGTGCGACTTGAGTCAGAGTCTCAGACTCGAGTCCCCATCTCTGCCTCAAACCCACTGAGAAATTGGTTCAGTTCATTGAGGTCTGAATGCACTGTTACATGCGTCTAGTGTCCATGAGGTTCCTGAAGAAGTCCTGGGTTTTCTGACTGTAAGCCTGCTTTGTAACCCCTTATGGCACAGCTCCTATTTGCTTTTGCTTGGGTTTTGGTTTTGTGTAGTTTTGTATTTAGTTTGGTTTGAGACTGACCTGCAATGTTTTTATTGTCTTTATCTTAAGTTCCTCCTGTCTCTTGTGTTTAAAGACATATCTAGTTTTTGAGTTTGGCTCTCAGGCCAGTTTTGTTGAAAAAATAAAGAAAGAAAATGAAGCACTTTGACTATGAATGGTGTGTGTGTGCCTGACTTTCATGCCAGGAGAAAGGGACATGCCGTGACACATAACTCGTTAATCATCCAGGGCTTCTCGTTTGCCTGTGTGGTAATGTTTTAGTGACACTGGCATCATTCATACATTTCTGTATGTAGACAGACACTGTCTCTGCATACTCCTTTATCTGTATCTGATAGTTTGCAGTTGCAGCTTCTCTGAACATGCCCCAGTTGGTAGATTCAATGCAATCCAGCAGTGCCTCCTGTCGGAATGCCTTCTTTATGTTTGTGTAGGCCCACATACAGATGGAAGTAGGGGAGAACGGTCTCCGTATTAGCCTGATTAAAATCTCCAGCTACAATGAAAACACCCTCCTGATGTGTGTTTTAAGGTTCAGTGATGGAGCAGTAAAGGGCGCTCAGGGCTACTTTGGTGTTTGCACTGGGGAGAATGTACTGGTAATATGCTGAATTCCTTGGGGAGATAAAAGGGCCTGCACCTTGCAATTTCCCTGTTGTCCAGTCCTTTACATGTCTCGGACCATCATCTTTTGTCTTTCAAATTTCCTCTCCAGGCCTATTCGTCTCATCTCCCACGTGTAACACCAGAAATCTTTCCTCTCTATCTCTGCCCGCTCTCTCCTCTGCTGTTCTATCTTCCTTATCTCTCCCTAACTCCACTACCCCCTGTCCATCTTCACTTGAATCAGTGACCAATGACCTTCTCTCATCTCTCCATAGCTCAATTGAGACTTAACATATTTATTTCTCAAAACAGGCTTCAGGATCCTCACCAGTCCGAGTTCAAGGTGGCACACTCTACTGAAACAGCAGTCCTAGCCGTCTCTGAAGAGCTTCATGCAGCTATATCAGGCACCCTGTCTTTGATTCTTCTTGACCTTTCTGCAGCCCTTGGCACAGTTAATCATCAGATCCTCTTGGCTACTCTCTCCATCCTTGGGATATAGGCCAGAACCTGGCAATGGTTTGAATCCTACCTTGATGACAGGAAGAACCAGGTAGCATGGCAAGGCACCCAGTCTGCCTCGCGAAGATTGTCCACTGGTGTACCACAGGGCTCGGTCCTTGGACCACTTCTCTTTTCTCTTTTATCTTTTCTTGGGGATGTTATAGCCACAGATTTTCCTACCACTTTTATGCAGAAAAGGGATTCCATCACCAAGCCACGACCTCACAGTTTCTTTTAGGACCTCTCTTATCATCCCCTCAAAGACGGTAAGAAATATTGGTGTCATGTTGGATGAAAACTTTCATTCCTGTCGCACGTTGATCACCTCTCCAGGACATGCAGATACTTTCTGTTCAATATCAGAAGAATTCGACCCTTTCTCACCACAGAAGCCACACAGTTACTCGTCCAGAATCTGGTCATCTCTAAGCTGGACTACTGCAACTCTCTTCTGGCTGGACTGCCAATGAAGGTAACAAGACCACTTCAGCTGCAAGGTTAGTCTTTAATATTCTTAAATTCTCACACACCACCCCTCTACTACAGAACCTTCACTGGCTCCCTGTGGCACTCCCATTAAGTTCAAACCCTTAACACTTGCCTTCAAGGCTAAGAATGGACTTGCACCTCCTTACTTGTCTGCACTGATCAAACAGCGTGTCACTTCTCATCCTCTCAGGGCATCAAGCACCACTTGTCTTAAACCTCTGCTGCTCAAAAGAAGAGGAATACATGCATCTAGACTCTTTTCGGTCTTGGCCCCCAATTGGTGGAAAGAATTCCCTCTTGCAATCAGATCCTTCTCCCCTCGTCTGAAGACCCTCTTTAAGGAGCATCTTGGTGACTAACCAGTCCTCCCGTGCATCTCTTATACATATTTTCCTCTATATTTAACAAATCCCTCAGACACACACCCTTTTAACTGCATTTCCTTACTTGTGTATTAATCTCTGACTGGTTTTTCTCTTTGACAGGGTTTGTTATGGTGTGTAACTTAACCAGCAGCAACTTGGTTAAATAGCTGTTGTTGATTTAAGTATAGCTTTACAGGTTTAAGAACAGTTGTGAACTACTTTATGCACTGATGTACGTCGCCCTGGGTAAAAGCGTCTGCTAAATGCCATAAATTTAAACATTAAATAATGTTGTAAGAGTAACTGAAAGTCCATAAACATCAGGATCAAGAACAGTCTCCACCTGGACTTTAGGCAGTGGTTGTCCCAGCTTGGGGAAGGGCCGGAGTGGAACCGGGACCAATCGAGGGCAGTTCCCCTCTGAGAAAACAGAGGAGAGAGTTACGTTTACATTTGCAGAGTATTATTTATATCTGTGAGGAGAGCAAGTTGAGACTGAGCAAGTTGAGACCTAAGACACCGGGAGAATTTAAATACAAAAAGCCTGACTAAATAAGTATGTTTTCAGCCTGGACTTAAACACTGAGACTGTGTCTGAGTCCCAAATGTTGTTTGGTATAGCGTTCCAGAGCTTGGGGGCTATATATGAGAATGCTCTTCCCCCTGCACTAGCTTTCATAATTCTGGGTACAAGTAAGTAGGCAGTACCTTGAGATCTGAGTGACCGCGGCGGTTCATAGTAGGAGAAGTTCACAGAGATAATCAGGAGCGAGGTCATTTAAGACTTTATACGTCATTAGTAGAATTTTGTAGTCTGTACAAAATTTAACTGGAAGCCAATGAAGTCTAATGTGGACGAATTTCCTGGTTCTAGTTGGCAAACACAATACAAAATAGAGTATGCATATATAAGTAAACTTATTTAAGTATAAAAAAAGTATAAATATATAAGTAATCTAGTATGATCATTTACACCTTTTCAGGTTGCATACCTGCCTATCAACACCTGTCATAAATTTGCAAATGTAGCTTATCTATCATTCACACCCACCATAACAAAAACATGTATAATAAATATCAAATACTACAGTATTTTAGCTATGATCATATGATCATAATCAGAATCTTTATCATGTCTATTGACCCATTGGACCAGCGAGCATGCTCTGTACGAGACATATGGGTGTGGTGTAGGCAAAAGTACACAAGTATTTTTACACATTGTTGTTGTTTCAATCAAAAACACCATCGACCGGAATCAAAATCCCTGTATGTGTTCGCTCGCGTACTTGGTGAATCTGATTCTGATATAGCAGCCATTATAGATAGCCACCATTCTAGTGTTAAATTATTATTTATTTTCCAAAGCCACGGGTATACACAACACAAGAAAGAAAGCGCCCCTCTGGGCCGATGGTAAATTTGGGCCGGCGTGGAATCCCGGCAGCATGGTTACAGTTAAGGCGGCTAGAGTAGATTTTGAATATTTGGGCTGTAGATGGACTGTTGAAAGGTCTCCAAGTAAACAGAGGGATGAAGATAGTGGACTGTCGCAACTCAAAATGTGAGAGAGAGTGTTAGTGACATTTTTCAAAAAGTGCTGTATTGGTGGACAGGACCAGGTTGAGTGTAGTGTTAAGTGTGCCATTTTATACATTTTGTGTTGGGTGATATGTGTTCTGTGAATTATTTTGTACTTTACTAGTTGTAGGTTAA
The DNA here is from genome assembly GCA_037577145.1 of Brachypetersius gabonensis. NCBI lineage: Eukaryota > Metazoa > Chordata > Actinopteri > Characiformes > Alestidae > Brachypetersius > Brachypetersius gabonensis. The sequence goes on along the minus strand of JBBJLR010090065.1, from coordinate 5,166 downwards.
TATTGTTAGACATGGTGAAGATATTACTACAGATTTGTGTCCAGAGGTTGGGATCGGGGGTAAGTGTTAAGTCCTTATTCCAGACTTCGATCGGGACAAAAATAGTGTCTATGGATGATAAGATTTTGTATAACCTAGAAAGAATTCTTCTGGGATGGAATATTTTATTAATTTCTTCCATGAGGGTGGGTGAAGGTAGTTCATTGTTAGATATACTTATTTTTGTTTTAAAGACAGATTTTAATTGCAAATTGTGAAGATATTAGTCTTCCACATCTATTTTAATCCAAATTTTAGACAAAGAAAGTAATGAAGTTTAGTTCATCTTGCATTCTGTCTTTGGGATAGAAGTTTACATTTTGTCTTTTTTATAAGTTTACATACCTCACCTCTTCATTTAAGATCCATTGATCCATTTTAATCAATAAATTAAATTAAAACAATTGAATTGACTAACACAGTTAAATCCCAAGTCAGCTTAATTAATCAACTAATGGACAGATTAATCTGTGAAGTAACTGATTATTTGACTAATTCATTAATGAATTCATGAGACTGAATCACGTTAATCACTTGTCACTCTTTGATGATTCTCTCTGACTCCTTGCACAAGTCTTCACTCCCACAACTCTGTCAAACTTGAAGTGGATCCTCAACAATCTGATGTTTTGTTTTTTTTGACGGCTGGGCTACTGTACATCTGTTGGTAAACCAAGCATTGGCTGACTTAACCCTAGAGGGTGAACATGATGAGATCCTCTCATGAGACCATAATAAAGGATGTAAGGCAGCGCCCCAGCACAGCAACTACCCTATTTCGGCTCAAGATCAGTTCAAGACTCAAGAAGATCAACGCAATTGACCCTGGCACCCTGATAAAGGCCTACCCATCTTGGGACAGAGCTGTATGGGACCGACCTGGAACCATCATGGACAAGTCCAATCACCAATGTTCAAGGCCAGGCCCCTCCTCCAATGTCCGACAATACACATAAACATCATGCCACGAAGAAGGGGACAAAGCCACAGAGGAAGATGACATGGCTCTACTCCAGCTACTGAAGGACTTTTTCACTCAACATCCACCCAAAGGTCCAAAGAACTTTAAGAAGAAAATCAAGAAGGTGCAACACACACACAGTGGCGCCACTCCTTCAAACCCCAGAGAGAGCAAGCTGGAGGCTGTAGGTTCGACTACCATTCTCTGAATCTTGGTGTCACAATTTGGTTATCATAGTTGTTCCTTTGTGTTTTCATTTTTCCCTTCTCTCCTCTTTCCTAATATACACCAAAGAAGCCTCATTTATGATTACCTCTCTTTGGGTTGTTAATATTACCTAGAACGGGCATCTCCATTCTTTGGTTTGTTGTTAATTTCTTACATTTCATTGTTTCATTTTATTTTTGACAAGAACCTGGGGAGGTTCACGTGTGCTAGGGAAATTGTTGAAGAGGAGTCATTTAAGATTTTTTTCCTTTGCATTAGTTTTGTCAGCTATAGCAGGTCACTGGTGTGACTTTCAAGTACCATTTATGCCACTTTGTGTCTCTCTTTCTCCTGCTCCTTTAAACCTTGCATGCTTGCCTTGTGTTCACCATGCACCAAACTGTCAAAATGCAGAAGAACTGTGTTTCCATGTCCTGTGTGTGTGACCTTTCTTCTTTAGGATGCCTGTATGCTGACAGCATCATCACTAGCCGAAGTGGGGGATGTAGGATCAGAAATTCACAAGAACTGATCACTCACCCGCATTAAGATAACAGGACCGAGCTTGGAACCAGTTCCTTGCCCCCACATTTCTCAACTTGACCAATTACAAGGGTTACAATTACTCCCTCCTTTGGTGTGGGGCTGGGGGGTTGCATGTCATTTTATGATTCAGGCTGTGGAACTTTATTGACAGAATAAAGTTCATAACACTCGTATAGTTAATAACTGGATATTGAAACTTGTAATTTTGTTTTGGTGGCGTTCCCAGCTTTATAAAAATACCAAACATGATATATCACATTAATAAGCTTTAGAAGCCATGGTCTAATTTACAAACAGATGTCAGATCTCCCCATAATTATAAAATAAACTTTCAAAATGTGTGAATCATGATTGTTATAATTTCTCTTTTGGTAATCAAACAATTCTGACTTCTACAAAGATTCAAAAATGAGTTTTGAGTTAAATCAGGTTTGTCAAATCTCTTTGTCTTTGCCAGCTGAGTGATTTATGACTTACTTTAAGCATGGCTATCTTTAATGAGTGGTCTGGATTTCTCCATGTAACACATGGGATGTTTTTAAGTTACAAGAATATCTTGTAATTATTACCAGCTTTCATTTCTGGTGCAAACAAGACCAAGCATGACTAGTCTATGGTCACAAACTTTAGAGTTATAAAATTCTACCTAATGCAACACACAATCTTGACTTATATAAGGGTTTACGAAATTTTACACAGATTTAAGGACACAAAAAGGACTTTAATAAAAACACTAATAAAAGGAAGCTCACCACGAGACATAATAAAATTATACAGGTATATTTATTTCTTGCAGCAAGGGAACAGTCACAATAGTCAGAGCAAGTCTAACAGAGGAGTTGTCCTGAACCTTAAGCATGTGTTTTCCAATTTATCTAGCAGTAAGCAGTGTGTGTGCATAACATTATGATTCAGAAAAATGTTGGACCTCTACAAGTAACTACAGCAGCTTCATGGTGCCACAGCATGTCGTCTCAGTGAAGGAGGACACAGATGCATGAATTAAACTAAACACAAAGGGCTTTAATAGCAAAAAGGCATATAAACAGTCACTTGAAAGCAAGAAGCTGGGTAGAAAAGAAATACAACCAGTCTCTCTCTCTCTGAGTCAAGAGGATGGGATCCATTCAGTTCAGGTATGGTCCACTGAGATAGTCTCAATACTGACATAGTTCCACTGAGAGTCACAAACAACCGAATCCTCTGGCATAGATGAGGAGAACTTCTTACTACAGAAGGGACCGGAGTTCTTCCTCAGTCACTGACGATCATTAAGGCAAGGGAGACTCATGCCCAGTGTTTGTCAGTGACTGCACCCCAGACTGCTGGATTGGTTGATCATTACTGAATTAACACACAAGACAAGACACCTGGAAACACAATGAGAAACTAATACAGGCAATCACTGGGAGAACAATGCCCCAATCAAAACATAACAGCATGTGGACTGGGGGGCATGGCAGAAAAACACCAGCTCAGGAGTTAGGTGAACTTAACTTCCAGGATTAATGGCAGAGGCAACATGCGACATCTGGGTTTCTACTGGAATTATAAAATACTACTCTTAGAAAAGTTATTTCCTCAGGTTTGACATTGATGATGGTACTGAAGAGGCAAACATTTTTAAGTAATCATAACATTAGCCGGTCTAACACATTTCTAACACACGCAATATGTTTTCTCGAGTATAGAGACTCGGCATAACTTCGACACGTTTTCTTTTACATAAGTTAGGGATCCAGTCCCTTCCCCTCACTGTTCAGACTTTTCCCCAAGATGTCAGTGACCACGCATCGCTGTTCTGGTTCACCCGGGTTTTAACCACTCACACAGCCAATCACACGTCACTCTCACTTAGCTATCTGATGAGCTCAGCTGTTCGCACTAATTCACACGCCACGCACACCTACTGCTCCTAATGAGCTCAGCTCCCTACACTCACTCGCACACCACACACACGGCTCCTATTGAGCACACCTTTTGTCATTCATACTCACATACACACCCTATGAATCCAGAGCCCTAGTATTCTCATGGGTCATGGGTTTGAATCCTACCTCCAGCATACCACCTCTGGGTCCCTGAGCAAGACCCTTAACCGCAAGTTGCTCCAGGGAGACTGTCCCCTGTAGTTAGAGAATGGAAGTCGCTTTGGATAAAATCGTCTGCAAAATGCCGTAAATGTAAATGTAAATGTATTCTGGTGACCTGCTTCTCCTTTTATGAGTCGAAGGGTCCCCAGATATCAAAGTATCCCCCCTCCCCAGGACCGGCTTCCAGGGAGTTGCGATGAACCACCCTACGGCCTCCCGAAGCCGCACGAGGTGATCCAGCCGATGAGCATGAAAGTCCCGTATGAGTTCGGGACTCAAAATGTCCCGTGCCGGAACCCAGCACCTCTCCTCAGGCCCGAATCCCTCCCAGTCCACTAGGTACAGGAGGGACCCCCTGCGCCTTTAAGAGTCCAAGAGCTCTTTAACCCTGTACGCCGGTTCCCCTTCGACTGCTATAGCTGCTGGCTCCGTGGGGTTTACATCCCCATCATCTAAGGGACCTGAAACAGAGGGCTTTAATTGAGAAACATGAAAGATTGGGTGTATTTTCATGTGAGGGGGTAGCACTACTTCATACGTGACTGGGTTAACCTGCTTACTGATAGAAAAGGGACCTATGAACCTAGGAGACAGCTTCTTGGAAGGTAACCGCATGCGGATGTCTCTAGTGGAGAGCCACACGTAATCGCCTACCTGAAACACAGGCGCCTCCCCTCCGGCGGGGGACCTCCAGAGAATTAGTTGTATTATAATTTACAATTTTTTACATTTATGGCATTTATCAGATTTGTGTTGGTGTTGGTGTGTGTTGCACATTGTTTGTAGAAGGTGATAGCTGTTAGCCACCTAGCCACTTTAAATACCACGCTGCAGAAATCACTCACTCATTTAGGGTTTGTTGAGAATCTCTTCTTTAATAATAACATCATCCATTGGGGTAAGCAATGGCTGAGTCCAACCTAAGAGCTGGGGAAGAATCTTTACCATTTGACTTTACTGCTAGTGTGACGATTCGGACTAGTCTGCCTCTGGTTCCCGGTCACGTGCCGTTTTTTTCTATTTTTAGTTGGTCATGTGCCCGTGGGTTTTCTGTTTCCTTTCTGTTTCTTTTCTTTCTAGAATGTTTTGGGTTTTATCATGTTCCTCTGTTTTGTTATGTTTGTTTAGTTTTAGAGACTGGTTCACGCCATTAAGGCGATGAGGCCTTAGAGGCCGAGTTTATGTTGGTTTATGTAATGGTTATGTGTTCTGTTTTCCCCATTGTTCCTGTGTTCTGGTTCTATGTCCACTAGATGTCCCCTCGTTCCCTCCTTGGTCCCTCAGTGTCTCTCCTGTTCCCCCTGGTTCCCCTAGTTCCCT
>JBBJLR010090055.1:0-10385 GCA_037577145.1 Brachypetersius gabonensis | reverse complement strand
CACGTATGACCGAATGGTCACCTTCACTTCACTTCACACACACACAGACACACACACACACTGACAGTGACTGACACATGCTCACACACACAGACACACACACACACACACACACACTGACAGTGACTGACACATGCTCACACAGACACACACACACACACACACTGACAGTGACTGACACATGCTCACACAGACACACACACAGACACACACACTGACAGTGACTGATTGACACATGCTCACACAGACACACGCGAGTACACACTGACGTTCTTACCTGGAAGTATGTGCATCTTATAGAGGAGCTTCAGTTTCTCTGTCAGGTCTCCATGGCACAGTACACCTATAACACAAGGTGACTGTGTGAATTGCAACAGACAAAGCTGTACTTTTACATGTTTTCTTTCATTCATTTACACAATTTTAGGATGTCAAATGCTTCCCGGCATGCTGTCTACTAGCTAGAGATGAGAAAATATCAATTCAGTTTTGTATTGTAAAATCAGATTTTTACTTATTTATAAAAATTCATGATTTGAAAATGTAGTACAGAAATACTGCACTTCCTGTATGTTCCTACAGGTGATGCTCTAAACTCTTCACACACTGCCAGGCAGAACAGCATCCTGTGTTGTAGGAGCTTTATGTTAACCTCTAATTTAAAGTTAATATGTATACTGTTGTATTTGTAGTGGTTTGCAGTGTTAAAAACTTGTCGTACCGATCTGGGATATTTATAGAATCACAATGCTTACAGAATCACACTACATATCGTATCAGTGGAACTTCCATATAAGCATTTGTTAGTCCATATGACGACAATTTACCATCTGTTGCACACAGATTTGTACCACTTGCCTGTTCTGTAACATGAACGTAAGCAGGGACGTATGAACATGAATAAGCCCACAGTCACGGACACACAAAATCCCACACATGCACTCAAACGAACCCACTCACTCACCTAGGCCAGTAATGAACTCCCGGAAGTTGATGAGTGAGTCAGTGTTCTGGTCGAGCAGGCGGAAGAAGCGCAGGGCCAGGCTGTCGGTGTGTGTGCCGCTGGCCCAGGGGAACAGCACCGTGAACAGGCTCTTAAACTGCTCCAGGTCCATCCGGTACTGCTCCAGGTAGGGCAGGCTGGGGTCGTGGCGGTCCATTGGGTTACTGGTGCCCCCCCAGTAACAGCTTGTCAGGTGCTCGGCCTGGAGGAGAACCGGAAGAAGAGGAGAGAGATTTAAAGAGTTCAACCAAGTAGGGCTGCAACTATCGAATATTTTTGTAATCGAGTATTCTGTCAATTTTTTTTTGTAATCGAATCATTTGAGTTACTCGAATAATCGTTTCAGCCCTACAACCAAGAACAAAGAACAAGCAACTGTTAACATTTCAGTAGCCCATTAATGGCGTCACGTATATGAGACAAATCTGAAGCAGTGACAGAAATGGGCATTTGAATCATTAGAGTTGCATATTAGCTGACTCACTGCTCAGCCTTAACTTTGACAGGAGAAAGAAATACAAGCTAAACTGATTAAATAGAAATGGAGCCCAGGTTGCATCTCAGGTGTGTGTGCAAATGAGAGTTGGGAGTTGCACCCAAGAGACTCAACTTGGACTCAGCTCACAAAGACTAGAGACCAAGATGTGAATCTCCCAGGTGGGTCCAGGAGAATGCTCCTCAGAGAAAAACCTTCTTTTTTGTTTTGAAATTAGCTTTTAAATTTGGATTTACAGTCAATTTTACTGATACATAAGTAATATTAGAGGGGCCTCAGTTCATTTTGCCTACAAATACCACATCTGTAAAGCTCCTCAGACAAAGCACCTACTTAACGTTAGTATTAGCTCCGATGGTCCCATTTTCTATAAGCTAAGATAACATTAGCAAGGCTAATAAGGCCAGTTCTTGAGACCACCATTTAGCTAAAACAGGCCTCCATTTAAAACTGTTCCCCAAATTAAAGAACTAAGCGGATCTCCATTAATCATTTTTTGATTAAAATGCAATTTGTGCTGAAAGGTGACAAGTTTGCACAAGGCCAAAATTTAGCTAACTTTCCATTATTTGTAGCTTCATTAGCCTTGTATCACATTAGCCCCCCAGTGTAAAACTAAAGAAGCTAATCTTGGCTAATATACTATAATTGGTCTGGCTAATATGCTATATTTCCACTCTGATACAGATCAGGGCCTCTGGGCTGCTTCTTCAGCTCTAAAATAAGGGAAAGTATCTCCATCTCCCTAAAATATGTTCAAGCTGTAACTGATGGTGCTGTGAGCAGCTCTAGAGAGAAAAGCGACTGGATAATGTACTATATGTGGATTGGCTTATATACTGTATTTGGGGAAAATATAGTATTTTAGTTGATGTTATGCTGAGAATATCAAGCTAACGCAGTAACTACACACAAATATTAAATAAACTTTTCAGAATTGATATTTTCACAAACCTCTTACCCCAATTGAAGAAGATGGCTCAGAACATGTTTGGTGTTGGCTCATTTTCATTTTGCACTACAGCTCTAAAGCTCATGTCGGTAGCAAGTAATGGAAGTTTATACCTCATCAATTAGCACTGGGCAAATTACATACCTACATCAGAAACTGGCCTCTAACCAGTCCTGATCAGTTCACTCTGGTCTCTTTAAGCCACTGGCCTTCAGTGCATCATTCTTAGTTACTGCTGGATAGCCTGGCCCTCCAGTGTACCAGGCTCTGGAGCAACAACAGCAGTATTTTGTGAAGTTAAGTGGGCTTATGAGGGCATAAATTGCATTGTGAGAGAGAGCCAGAGGGGAGCTGTAAGCGCCTCAGTGGCTCGCAGCGGGGTGTGTGGCAGTTAATGGCCAGTGATGGAGAGCAGGACAAGAGAAGGGTGGAGCGCAAAGTCAAATTGAAGCTCGCTCACTCACTCCACACTGACTCAGGCCGTGCCCTCTGGGCTGCCACTCTGGCTCTATAATGATGGATATCAAGTCCATCTCACACACATCTGCAGGGAGCAGCTCTGAGGAGATCCCGTATCTTTCTTCTTTATCTTTATCATCACTACACAAGTACAGTGAGATGTTTGGATCAATGCAAGTATTGAAGAGTAAAGCATACAGCTGCTTCACAAAAGTGTTAAGATTTGCTGGTAACAAATTATTTTAGACCACCAATTAACACCTTTACACACTTTTAAATTGTCGATGTTTCCCTTAACCCCAAGTTGCTCCAGGGAGACTGTCCCCTGTAGTTAAGGAATGGAAGTCGCTTTGGATAAAAGCGTCTGATAAATGCCGTAAATGTAAATGTAAATGTTGGCTGTATTAGCTTCGTAATACTAAACTAAAGAGACTAACTTTGGACACCATATATGTTCTGGTTGATTGACTCCATTTGGTGTATAAGGGAAAACTGAGAATGCAACAGTATCATCACTGTACAAGAACAATAAGTTGTGTTGAATAGTTGCTTCACAAAACCTTTTGGGAAGAGTTGCTGGAAATAATTTAGATCGCCAGTTAGCATAGGGCAGGCTGTATTAAAAACATACATTTTTTAATCGGCAATTCGTTACATGTTGGCTGAATTAGCGTCATAAGAAAAACTAAAAGATGCAAGATTGTGAAGGTATTTGTTGTGCCTTACCTTGAAAAGGCTGTAAAGCTCCTCCAGCTCGTCCATGCTGAAGGCCGTCTCAGTCACAATGGTACGGACCTTCAGGGGAGATGAAAAAAGTTAAAGGAGAGAAAGGATCAAAACAGAACAGAAGAGAAGAGAAGACTTTAAAAAAAACGTTTTATCCCAAGGTCTATTTTGAACCCTGCTATACACTGATCTGCCTGCAAGCAAGTTGCTGCCTTGTGCCTCAGTGCTATGCTACAATAATAGTCTGTCTGTGTGTAAGATGTTTGTTTAGTTTGTTTTGGTTTAGAACACCAGGTCACAGAGACCATGGCTGAAAATCAGATGGCGGACACATTTCAAACTCATGTGAATTTATAAAAATCCAGCATTAATAAAAATCCATTATATAAACATGAGACAAGACGAAAATTATATAAGGGTTGTTTTTGAATTTGTAAAACAGTCACAGTATTCATAGACCTGATGTTTATGCCTGGTGGCAAACGCTTCCCTGCTCCTGCGGGAACTGACACAGCACTGACTCTGTGTGTGTGTGTGTGTGTGTGTGTGTGTGTGTGTGTGTGTGTGTGTGTGTGTGTGTGTGTGTGTGTGTGTGTATAGTAACGGCTTCGAGATCATGTGCTTGGAGACAAAAGTAGAACACAAATGTATGTGTCTGGAGTCTTCTTCACGCTCAGTCACCGAGCTCAGCTGACACCAAAAACCTAAAATTAACTCCAATTTAATTACAAACTTTTCACTTGAATGGTTGGAGATTTACCAATAATTCCAAGAGTGCCAACTAAATTGGCATAACAGTGTTTGAGAAGAATGTCCTTGGATGCTTTTGAAGGGTGGGATATCATCCCTTTGAAACATTATGCTCACTAAATGCTAAATCCATTAAGTAGTCTGGAGTAAAGCAAAGGGTCGTTACCACGTTGCGTTTCGTGGTGTCTTCAATAGTCTGGATGACCCTGAGCCTCTGTTTGAAGCGCATTTGTTCAATCACATCCGCTCGAATGAAGCCAAATTTCTGTAAATGTCAAAGAGAATGGGAACAGAGGGGAAGGAGGGGGAGGTGAGCGAGAGAGAAAGAAAAATAGAAAGAGACAGAGATTTTACGGTCAACTGAAAAGCAAACCTCCTCACACAGCAAACACAAAATCAGAAAAACAACAACAACAAAAAGAGCAGCTACCGCTCACATCATAGGAGCTGCAGACAAGTTTGAAGATGTCCACCTCTGGATGAGGCTCTCCGTCGTCTGTGAGGAGGGAGTGGAGGTGTGGGATTGGTGGCAGGGTGCTGTCCTTATTGCTCACACTGTCCAGATACCTGTATAGAAACAATCACACTCAAAGTTGTTGTTTCATGTTTTCAGTTGTAGACATTTTGCAGAACTTCCATCTTCGCCTAAAAAGGTAAAATCATACAAACTATTCATTCTTTTCTATTTTCTAGATCTTTTCTATTGTGAAGATCAGTCTTAAACATTGGGCCAAGTTGCCCAAAGGTTTTTCACAACATACCTCTTACCCCAAAGGTATCAGATGAGCCAGAACATGTTTTGCACAACAGCTCCAAGACTAATGCAGCTAACAAGCAATGGAAGCTACACAATCAATTATCAATTCCATTGCATTTTAGCTAGTGCTTAACCTACCTAAGCAAACTTTAGACAGGTCTTGGATATTTTTGCATTACAGATAAATGGGTATTATTTAACTTTCACTTAAAATCCCAAAGTGACCAGTGCTCTGACCTGCCCAGCACTGTCATGGCCTCCCCGTCATCCTTGCAGTTAAGGAGCTGGTGAATGTTGGCGTCCAGGACAGAAAGCGCCAGCTGGAAAATGAGCTTGATGCCCTCGTAGAAGAAGCAGTCCACGACCACCACAGCGCTTTCGAAGGGCATGACGGACAGGAAGAGCGTGAGGAACCAGGACAGGGAGATGGTGGAGATCACACCCAGCTCCTGCATGCAGTCGTACAGCTGAGGAACATAGACACGCGCAAGTTCCTCAAACACACCTTGATCTACTAATGCACCTGAGGGAAGAAAACACACACACACACACACACACACACACACACACACACACACACACACACACACACACACACACACACACACTCAGAATCCACGCTCTGGGCAATCTAAAACAGGTATACAGTACTGTGCAGAAGTCAACACCTTCCTTTCATTTACTGAGCCAGAGTAAGAAAGAAAATGTTTCAGTACTGAGCATGTCCCTCCTTCACTTTTATTACAGCTTCCATTCTTTTCGGGAGAATTGCTTTAAGCCTTTCTGAAGGGACATTAATCTAAGCTTTGTGTAAACACCTTTGTGTAAAGTTCAGTCCTAAACATTTCACTGGCCATCCATCCATCATCTTATCCTAAACCAGGGTGGGGGTGGGGGTGGGGGAGGGGGGCACCCTGGGCACGTTGCCACTCTCAGTCACAGCTAACTCCGATAAACCTGATGATGATGTCTTTGTGGGAGGCTGGCAGAAACCCACTCAGACACAGGGGAACATGCGAACTCCACACGGAAAGGATCTTCAGCCTCCTGGTGAATCCATGACAATCTTGTTGTGAGTTGCTCCCTCTAACCCTCAGTTAAATGTTCTACATGTACAGCCCTGTGCGGTCTATGTAGCCTGGATACTTAATCTGGCTATGATTGGATGCATTTTTTTTCACTTGAATCCCATGTTCCATTTACATTATATTCCAATTCAATTTTATTTATTTATTTATTCCATTCTGTTCAGATTCAGATTTGTGCAACATAACTGCTTCATCTGTGGATTGACTGAATGTCACAGAATGTTAATCTCATCCCCTCACCATCTGCAGCTGTATCATTTTATTGCATTTATTTTTTATATTATTTTGATAATAATTCTCTTATCTTCTTACATTAAAACCATTTGGCAGATGCTCTTATCCAGAGGGCACCTGTACTTTATAGTGCTTTCTTGTGGACGTCGCTCCTACTAGTAAACCTAGAGTTAAAAAAAATTGCGATGAAGCTAAAACTTCACCAGGGCCCGATCAGATCACACACTCATGACGTGAACATGCAGGTTCTCTTGTTGCTCAGATGTTCTTGTTGTTTTCATTTCTCAGTAGCAGCTTCCTGAACAGCTACACATTCTTTCAGACCTGCAGAGCGGAGTCATCTTCTCACAGAGGAAGGATGGACATCTGAGCTTGATTTTTCTCCTCTTTGTCTTAAAGCTGAAAGTGCTGTTTATCTGAGAGGGACAGTTTTGGTGCTCTACCGTATTTTGCACGGTTGTCAGGAGTCATCTTTTATGTGTAATAGTCTTACCACGTAAAACATTACTACTTATGTCAAAATTACTTCTATACTACAGATCTCTATTATGTACAATAACTCCTAACCATTATTAGTAATTCACAACTGTAAGTTACTTATATATAGTGTGTGTGTGTGTGTGTGTGTGTATCATAGCGTATTTCATATTGATCATTGTTTGAGCACTTTTAGATTTATTTAGACTTTTATTTTATATCCTATTGCTCTGGTCTCTGGGAGTCCTAATCTAAACAATGTCCTTTTGGATCAATGAGTTTTCTGATTCTGAACTAAAACTCTAATACTGCTGTATGTGTACATGCATGTTTTTTTGGTTGCAAACATCACTGACCAACGACTCTGGTGTTGTAGTAATCTGGCAGCATCCTCTCACACAGCGCCACCAGCAGCCAGAAAGCCTCCTCCTCTTTAGCATAAAGCAGCAACACTGATGTCACGATGTTCATCGCCTGGCCAAAGAAAACCCAACAGCATCATGACACTGACCATACCTTCAACAAGACATCTCCTGTGTCTGCTGTGTGTGTGTTTGTTTTGCATGTGCATGGCTGCCGCCGAGGTCAGGCCTCCCAGCCTGCGAGTGTGTGCAGCATGTGTGTGAAGGTGTCTGCAGAAAGTGCTTTTGTTTGATCTTTGTCTGCAACTGAAAGTAGTCAACGTTGGGTTGATGGAAGGTGTGCTGCATGTGGGTTGTGTGAGTGTGTATGTGTGTGTGAGTGTGAGTGTGAGTGTGTGTGTGTGTGTGGTCGGTGGTAGCTGACGCTGTAATGTGTGTGTTTATATTGACTGGTGGTGGTGGTGGTGGTGTGAAAAGCCCACCTGGGCAAGAACAAGGTGTTTGCCAAAGGTGGTTTCGTTTAATATGATAATGTGTAAAAGTAATTTTGTGCTACTTACAAAATGACTTTAAAATGTATGGGTGAAGTCTTATGGTTAACCTTGTTGCACACAGATGCACACATATATATGAGTACTGTGAAAATGTCTTGATCCACCCCTGCTTTCTTTATATTTTGCTTTGGCACACTGAAGTCAAGTTATGGGGACGAATGTGCAAAGTGCCTAAAGATACAAGGAGCCTAGATAAAGGAGCTCCGCCCACTCAGCATTCAGCACCACCAGTATACTGATCACCGCCTGATCATCTGGAATCATCTGCTCCTGGTTCTTCACTGGTTCAGGACTTCAGTTAGATGTGCTTTGTTCTGTATGAATCATTCATATATAGGTCAGTGCGTGTCGTAACAAACAAAAAATGTTTTTCTGAAACTGGTCAGGTTTAGGGATTGGACTAGAAATGAGTTTTTGAAAGTTCAAGAAGCCTTGATATATACACACACAAAAGCATTTATTTAGTTATGCTCTATGTGTGCTGGCAGAAACCACTGTTGGTGGTGTGTGTGTGTGTGTGTGTGTGTGTGTGTACCTGACAGTAGCCAATGTTGGGGTTGCGGAAGGCGTATGCAGTCAGAACTCTTCTGAGAGCAGCGATGCCCATCTCGTTCTGAAAGGCCGGGTGCTCCGGGAGCGAACGGTGAAGATCCCGCTCGATTTCCTCTGTAGCCAGATTATACTTCCCCATGGACTTCTCCACCAAATCCTCATAGTAACCCGGATGAGTGGCCATCTCATTTATCGCCCCTGTGCACACAAACACAGAGTTCAACATTTACATTTTAGAGCCATCTTGTAAACAGGAAATGGTTTGAAGACAAAGAGGTGTGTGTGTGTGTGTGTGTGTGTGTGTGTGTGTGTACGCACACGTGTTTGTGTGTGCTACTGAAGCAACCACGAAAAAAATGTAGGCCAACAGGTGAGTGAACCCAAGCATGCAGCTGTGTATACATACATAAAAATAGATCAAACTAATGTAAAAATTCAGATAAACACTGAAACCACTTCCTCCCTTGTATTATTAACTCAATGGACTGCACTGAATCTTCACCACAGTTTATTTTAAATATAAACCATATATAACAGAAGTTTGCCTTTTCAGTGTCCGAGGGCCACGATCACAGAAAGGTACTTCCTTAGTTTTGCATTTGAGCTTCAAAGCTAATGGATCTACAAATCAAATGTAGATAATATGTCTGTTAAGCCACATAGTGACCAATATGTGAATCATTCAAGCATCACAAAGCACATCTAACTGAAGTCCTGAACCAGTGAAGAACCAGGAGCAGGTGATTCCAGATGATCAGGCGGTGATCAGTATACTGGTGGTGCTGAATGCTGAGTGGGCGGAGCTCCTTTATCTAGGCTCCTTACATCTTTAGGGAAATTGCAACGTGTCACACTAAACCAGTTATTGCCATTTCTTTAATTTAATCTTCTGAAGATATATATAAAATAATATTTTTGCACCAACAAGGCGATTCAATGCAAAACATACAGGAATGATGTGTGGCTCAAGACTTTTGCACAGCCCTGGATGTTCTCTGTGTGGGATGTGTCCTTATTTTCACTGGCAAAACATAAACCGAACGAAATGTTTCAACATTTAAAAAAGGGTGTGTCTGCGCGTGTGCCTGCACGTGTATGCGTTTCTCTAACCAGAGAACAGCAGCCACAGTTCTCCTCTCATGTTCTCTGGGATTCCTTTGAGCACCAGTTCCTTGGTCTTCTCCGTGCGGTACATGCACACGCCCTGCCCGTACTCCGCAAAGTGATTCTTCCAGGCCTGCTCCTTCAGAAACTCCTTCGCCTGAACACACAACATTGAAAAGAAAGTTAACCTATCTTTATCTCATCTTAAGGAGTTACTAAAAGTAATAAATACATTATAATTAAGCTCATTTTATATATGTACATAATTTTTTACAAAAGATAAGTTGCACAATAACAGCTCTTGTGGCTCAAAGCTGGTAAATGTGTGGGGACCAAATAAAAAGCGATCATCAAAAGTAGAGGAGCTACAAAATGCTGTCAAAAATAATTGCTCAAGCGTTCTGCAGCTGCTCTCATCTTGAGGACAGCCTCACACTGCTTTATCATATCTTTCGAAAGACCTTCTTTAAAACTATTCTTTGATGTGCTCCACTACAGGCCAAAAGAGTTAAAATACTCTGTACACTCGTGGTATGAGCCCTTTTATTGGCATTCAGACACCATTTAAAGCCCTTTATGTACTATACGGTGAGGGTTGAATTGCAGTGCGTTTGAGTCGTACCAGTTTGGGGTTGAACTCCTCGGGGGAGCGGCGGCGGTACATGGTCATGAGGGCCTGTGTCGCAGTGGGAACACTGTTGTCATTGAGATTAAACTGCCGCTCGCTTTCGCCCTCAGAGCCCAGACTGCTGCGCTGGGGACTGCAGGAGAGTAGACTGCCCTGCTGGGAGTACACCTGGACACACACACACACACACACACACACACACACACACACACACACACACACACACACACACACACACACACA
>JBBJLR010090034.1:0-10386 GCA_037577145.1 Brachypetersius gabonensis | reverse complement strand
CACACACACACACACACACACACACACACACACACACACACACACACACACACACACACACACAGACACACACAAAAGTAATCTCCTCACTCCCTCAGCCCAACACTGGATGTGATGCCTGATCCTGCAGTCACCCAAGTTTAAAAACAGCACAGCCCAAGTAATGGATTGCATTTCCAGGAACAGTTGAAACAGACTAAATGCAGCACTTCAGTGAAACTGCTTTACTCCATTACAGGAACACACAAGTGGCTTCAAATGAAATTATATTTTTCTCTACTGTGTCATATAACCACTCAGGTTAGGGCTGCACGTTATATTGGTTGGAAGTCGCTATCGCAATAATGTCCTTTCCCAGAAAGCTTCTGCACACAAACAAGCACCAAAACAGACATTACACATTTTAATGTGTGCATTAAGCATTTCTGCACATAAAGTAACTTCTGATAATGCTGATACATAAAGATAATTTAGGGTGACTTTAATTAAAAGTAATAGAGGCCGGTCATGAATTGTGTTGGACCAAGGGTTCACTAACTTTTTGAATTATAAGGCATGTTGTAATCACAAATTCTTGCAATATAATTTCAGTTTGTTATGTTATCCATTCCATGCAACCCTAACAGTAAGCTACTGCTTTAATTCCCTCCTATGATCTATCGCTTTAATTTCCCCTCTGTACAATTGACACTGAGTGACAATTAGCTGCAGACGCGAAAATCTGTCAGCAGTGAAAAGGGCGACAAATTTAGAAACCAGTTCCCTGTGGGGGGCAGGAGAGTTAGGGGTGGGGGCGATGGGGCGGGAGCGGGTCTGGCAGTATTGCTGCTTCTTGGAGAACGCTTTGATTTCAACATGAAACTTCTGGTGCACTCTGGGAAACCTGTTAATTACTCTGGTTCTTTTCATCAGTACCATTACTGTACTGAATTCCAGTAACAGTGGTTAATTTCTTAGGATGTTATCCAGCCCTACCAGTAATACCGAAAGCTTACAACTGCATGGACACATGCATTAATGTCGGATCACTTAATCAGTACATTGATTTGGTAAGTTAATTTTAGAATATATTTACATCAATAGCATATTCGTCATTAAACATTTTGCATGTTTACAGATTCTTCTGGGGATCTATGTAAAAGTCTGTTTCATAAATGGGAGAAAATGATATTTGATCTGTGCAACCATGTGTGATTCCCATATGTGACAGATTTGAGGACAGAGCCATCAATCAGGCAAAAAAAGAAAAACCCTTAAGACTAGGATCAAAACAAGAGCAGTATGTTTTCTAAGCCAGGTGTGGCTATTTATCTCACCAGCAAGAACAAACTATGTTTTCTTTTGCTGAAGGTCAAATAGGTAATCATCTTAATGCAACTGAGTGGCTCTTTGTTTCCTGGAAACCAAGTGTGATACTTAAAACTAACCAGGAAGCTTTTCTGAGCTGTTCAAATGTGCTGTGCGGTTTAAAAAGCACACACAGGTCAGTATTATGTGCTTGCGTGCTCAGGTCACACTCTCTCCTATCACAATGTAAACTGTGTAAACAGTCTTGGCTCAGAGAGATTCTCACAGCACACTTTTGTGTCTCTCATACACAAATACACACACGCACACGCACACACCAAGAAAACGTAAGACTTACCATTGACACACTCAAACACATCACAGCACCTCCCCGGAGTTCCGTTGCCACGGGAGACCAAGTGGGGGTACGTTCCTGCCAAGCACTGAGAAAAGGTGCAGGCCCCCGGCAAACACTCGCACCTGAGAGAGAGAGAGAGAGAGAGAGAGAGGAACGAGATGAAAAATGAAAAAGGAAAAAGAGAGACACCAAGTCAGAGTGAAAGTGAAAAATGAAACAGATACAGTGAAAGAGATGGACAAAGAAGAAGAGAGAAAAAGAGGTGAGAAAGTAAAGAGAGGGAGAAATATTGATTGTTTTAAAAATAGAGAGAGAAACATTGAGAATTTTAAAAACAGAGAGAGAAACCAAGATGAAAACGAATGAGAAACAGAGAAAATAAGAAAGAAGAGAGAATCAAGAAGAGAAGAAAATGTACAGAGAAGGAAGGAGAAAGTTAGAGAGATGCCAGTCACTTTCATTATGTAACGTAATGCTGAGGTCGTATTTCAGTGCAGTAATACAGAAATATTGCAGGCAGTGGCGCTTCTACATTCAGCACTGGGCACAATTTGGAATTGCTTTCCACTAAGCACTATAAAACCTGATTAAATAAGCGCATTAAAGCAGACAGTGGAACACGCCGGTGCTCTGAAACCATTACGCTGGGCGTTAAGAGTGCTGGGTATGTACTGCAGGCCTGTGCTGATGGGTGTGTTCAGTAGGCTGTACTGAGGGAGGCAGGTGTGAGAGGGGGGTGGGGGGAGGGGCCAGGCGATATGGGGGTTTTTCGTGAAATTTGATACTTCTAATTAGTCCTCAAAGCATGAAAAGTAATTTAAACCGACAAGAAAACTGAAGGCCTGGCTTATTGTATACACCTGAAGTTCTATGTCAATGTATAGTTGGGGTATTGCCCATGTTCAGAGGTATGGGGCTAAGCAAATCTGCTCTATAAAAAAAAAAAAAACATTACATGTTCTAAAATCAACTCTGCATCTCCCTGAGATACACAAAAATGGTCCAAACCCAATACATTTAGTTCTGTGTACCCAAAAATAACACTGCTCTAAATTATGAGGTTATTTAGCTGTCACAATATAAATAAGGCCATACAGCTACAACAAACTCCCTCCTGTGAATTAAAATAATAATCTACTACTTCAACACTGCTATGTACCAACACCAGTTACTCAAACTGTGGTCTATTACAGCCAACCTAACCACCTCATTTCCCAAAGCATGCTCCACTGTGTGGGATATTTTGGTGTGATTTCCAGTCTTATCATTGATTCTGTGTGTCATAGTTTTAAATTGTACACAACAGTCCTATTCCGGCTCCTTAACAACCTCATAATTGAAAGAATCCGTTTAGAGGAAAAATGTGAGTACAGCAAAGTGTATCAGCTTTGGAACCGTTCTGTTTACCACAGTTCAGAGACATACATAGAATGTTTATTTTTCTCATTGAGAAAAACAGATTAAAGCCAAAATTTCTAATCAGGACATGATACCAACTACTGAATGATGACAGCTTCAGAAGTCTACTTGTTCTGTATTATGTCCAATGTAAGAAAGTAAATCAAACCAAATAAATCAAATCGAATCACCCTGCAGACATGTTATTGTAATCCCTGTCAGTTTTACTCAACATATTTGAAATATTATGTTATGTGCAAATATAACAATGCTTCAAAAAACAGTACATATCATAATATGTCGTAATATTTATTTGTTCCAACATTTGAAAAGTTGGAGCGCACAAAACAGTGACGGAACACTCAAAAACATTTTGAGACATACTGTGTAATTTATCCAAGTAACAATAAATGTTGTCCCATTACTCTGTACCAAAACAAAGCAACATAAAATGCCACAAAACCCAAGTCACTGGGGGTGAAAAAATGTTAGATTTGAATGATTCTTATTATCGTTTCAGTGTCTGGCTCTAGATGGGGCTCTCACCTTGTGGGCAGAGTGCAGCAGCCGTCCGCTGTCAGTCGGACCTGCGTCTCATAGCTGTCGGCTGGACATTGCACTGGCTGGACGGGTGGACACTCCACGGTACTGCAGTCCACGCTGAAAACTGACCCATGCACACACAAACAAACAATCACTAAGAACGCTCCATCAAACACAGGCTATCCAGCCCTGAGGCATGACTACGAATGATGCATGTTTGGTTTCACACTCAGAGCAGCACAGCGCTGCTTAAAGAGGCACGTGTGAAGCCTCCAGGTTAAGCACCTAAAACTGGAAACAAAAATGGGAACAAGTCCAACATCTGCCTGCTTGTAACACACACACACACACATACACACACACACACACACACACACACACACATCTGTGGCCTGCCTCTAAGTCTGTGTGTGGGGGATCTCTTGCTTGCAAGTATTCTGTACACAGACCTCACTATAACTGATGACTGAAATAACTGCAAGGCAACAAAAGACTTCAGTGCTGCCTTTCAAAATGTTCTCTTTGGTACTTTTCTGTTAACTAAAACTAACTGCAAACATTTACATAAAAACTGTCTAAGTGTCTAACACTTAGATACTAATTCCTTGGGTATGCTATAGATTAGGTTGCTCTGAAAGTTGACTGGACTGATTTCTGTTTAAAACAACAGCTAAGATCACAGACTGGTCCAAGTGCTGATGTGCACCATGCTATAACATACGTAGGATATGGCCTTACCCCCAAGATTGTACCGGCACAACAATCACCATTATTATATAATAAAAAAAAAAATCAATCCAACGAAAGCTTGCATTCATACGTTTTCATTAAAGAAGTAGCAACAGAAATTTTGGTTAGCTCATATTACTTACATATCAAATGAATGGAACTACAGCACTGATAAATTCCCTTTGCTGGAGAAGACCTGATTAAGTGTTCCAAGTGTTCCCTTGGAGCTCAGCCTTACCTGGTTTGCACTCGTACAGGTCACAGCACTCTCCGGGCTTGCCCGAGCTTTTGGACACCAGGATGTTGAGGTAGCCTGGCTGGCACACTTTCCTCAAGCACCCGGCGGGGCTGCACACACAGCGGCTGGGCAGAGGGCAACACTCGCCCGGCGGCGCATAACCCTCGATCAGCACTGAATCCTCCGGGCAGCGCGGAGAAAACTGAACCTCACATCTGGCCTTGGAACAGTCTGGCCTCTCCTCTGTGGACAGAAGCAGAAAGGGAAGATATATGACATGTAGGTCTGGCTGTGGTGAACATACACTTAAATTAAAACCTTAATTTAACTAACTGTGGCCAGTGAAATATTCTGCCACAGCAAAAATAATAACGTTTTGGATATTTTTTTTCTTTCTTTCAGTTTTTGATCAGACATTAAAAGCAGCCAGTAGTAATACTGGTCAATGCAAAAGGACCCATAAGACCAATGAGCCATGAATCAAATACTGTTCATAACTATATAGAACAGAGTGATCAATTACGCTGTATTAATAAATGTTACATTTACAGTTTTCCTCTCCTATAAACTTACCATTTCTGAGACACAAGGCTGTCTTACATTATGTTTAATACATTTGAATATTTAGGTACTGGCAACGTAATGTTTTTACAGTTTGCAGGCATGGCAGTTTGTGGATCCTTTATTTGAGAGATCAGGTGTGAAAATATGCATGTATTTAAACTCTTAAAAAGGTGTCACAAAGGCACTTATATGAGAGCTACACTACATGGAAAGAAGCATTGGGATGCCTGACACTGCATTCAATTTCATAGAAAGTGCTCGCTTTTCACTCTTCCTGGAAGGCTTTTAACCCTACATTGAAATGTTCTTTAGGGAACCAAAACCGTGCCGCACAACCACCACTCTCTGAGACTTTTGGGGTTCTTTTAGGTGCAAGAACGAAACATATTTTTAAAACTGGCAGCGTTTATTTGCTGCTTCTGTTATCTGCGTTCCTGGAACAGCAAAATCTGGTCAATAGAGCGGCAGAAGCTGATGCACTAAAGAGCAGACCTACTGTCTCTCAAGCCGGCAAAGGGCCCTGTTTACTACACACCAACACATAAAACAGCAGATTGTCCACTGAGGTCAAAGTGCAGCTCTTTAAAAACACACACTTGATGTTCAAGGGACAGCTGCCCATGTCTGACCTTTACACTTTTCTAAAAGGAGGAGGAATGAGGAATGAGGGCTGAAGAAAAACAAGAGCATGGGAAATAACAGAGAGGTAAAACCGAGGCACTTTGTGTAGACAAGACCTAACGCAAATGTCAGTAGGAGGAGAGAATGCACTCGGCATCGACTCTGTATCGCGCTAACGCAGCCCTGAATGAAGCAGGCGGGATATTAATGCAGCTCAAATGGTTCTCCAGTAGGAGAGGCTGCCAGATCCTCGCTGCTCGCTGGAGTTCAGCCAGAGCACAAGGTGAAGAGGCTGCCGGACTCCAGGCCTCGAGGGACAGAATGTCTTCGCAAAACCAGATCACCGCAGACCGGATCTTGTAGAATAACTGACCTCAAAACAGTTTTAGAAAGCAAATGAAAGCCATGTTAAGTAATCTCTCAGAAGCCCACAGTGTTTATTGTGGTTTCACTTTGTACATTTTTTGTGGATTCTGGCCCCCCATGGACATCAGAAAACTCAACAGACACTAGCATTTTCTCCAAAGTTCCTAAAATCCCTCTAGTTAGACAAACATTGTATCTAAGATAAGATAAGAAAGTTAAAAAAGTGGCAGCAGCAAAATGTAACAAACAATGGAATAAAAACTACAGCAACTGTACAGTATAAAACGTAAACTATACAAACAATCTGGAAATATAAATATGGACGTGTATTGAAATATATATATGTGCATATACTGTATGTACTTGTAAACTTATAGTATATGTGTGTATGTACACAGAGAGTGTGTGTATATATATACAGAGTGGATATATAAATATAAATATATGTATGTATATACACACACACACACACACACACACACACATACACACACACACAGGTACACAATGGAGTGACAAGCCTTGACAAAAACATTAATAATGCACCAGAAGAATTGCACATTATAAAATGCACATTAATACATTCCACACCAGGCAAAGTTATTCCACCCCAAAAACTGCACATAAGAACAACTACCATGGTGTTTTGGATGTGTGTGTTTGTATGTGTGTGTTTGTGTGGGGGCTGCAAGATTTACAGTTAGTGTAAAGATCATAACGTACTCCTACATTGGTTTGGACTCATTTCATTCATTTGTGAGTATTATAGCCGATAGGCATGACATCCTCTGTGGAGAATGCAAAGAATTTAAGTACTTGGTCTCTTTTCTCTACACGCAGCCACTGATTTATCTGATTAGTGAACACAGATTCAACCTTTATATCTGTGAAGATGATTCACGCTGATGAAAGCTGAATTAAACTTTACATTTGAAAGTCATTTCACAAGGCGGCTTTCTTTCACTTTAGGAAAACTGCCCTCCTTCAGTAGAATACTGATTATAGAGCAATTATAAAGATGCTTTATAAACGCTTTAGGTTTGGCTCTGTTATTAATTAATTTTCTTATTTATATATTTATTTATGTTTTAATCTTGCATTCACATTCTTTTGTAGCATACAAATAAGGCTTTACTTCATCTTGTCTGCAGTAACTTCAGTGTATGATAAGTTCTATAAAACAAGGTTTATTATTATTTTTATTATTTTATTCATTGTTTTGTTGTTTATGTTTTATCTGCACAAAAAAAAATTCCCAAAGCTCCCAAAGCTGTTAATGCTTAAGGGGAGCTGCTAATGCTTAAGGAGTCTATAGCATCATAAAAACGATGTATGCTCCATGTAGATGTTGTACAGTGCAAGGTACAGGCTGTAGTTAGATTCTAGTTTGACGTTAGCCTTGCAGAAAGACAATCACATCTAATGTATGAAATGCATCTATTATGCAGAGACAATATGGCCCATTACTCCTTTTTGATGTGTGAACAGAGTCGAGTCCACTGTGGAGCTGCTCGTCTCCGGAGAAAGAGAGGGTAATTACCTCAAATGAAGGGTGACCAGAGTGAATGAGAGGAAGACAGAGGGAGAGAGGGAGTGAAAACAGAGGATAATGCCTGCCAATACAATACAAGAGTAGTGAAGGCTCTGTATTTAAAAGTCTGCTCATATTTAAGTGCAGTGTTTATGTGTCATTATGTAAGAGCATGTCACCGGGACCTTTGTTCTGGACCAGAAATGAGAGAAAACGAGGACAGCATTGCGCTCCGCTCGAGATAAACACAGCTTGCATTTGGAATGATTTGATGAGAACAGAAATAACCCGGAAAGATGAGGAGAGGCAAGATTAAAAGCCATCTTTGATTTAAAAAGAAAAAAAAATAAAGAGTGAAATGAAGTTTTTCCTCATTTTGTTCATTAAGCATGCAAGAACAACTACGTGAAAGAAAGCAACATCCAGGTCAGTAAGAAAATGAGGTAAGCAGACGTTCGCAGCATTCACAGCAGCAGCTCTTGGCTCAAGCAGCAGCTGAAAAGCCTCAGAATGCCTTTGATAACGGTTGTTGGCTAAAAGAATGCCTCGTACCGGGCAGGAAAAAAAACACACCATTTGGCACTCAGAAAAAAGAAGAAAAAAAAAGAACATGGAAGCTTTTCTGTGTTTGAAAGATGAATCTGCGACTGTGTTTGAAGCGAATAAAACAAGCCAAATAAAGTAAGCATCTATGTTAATGGCAAAAAAAGTATTTGAAAAATCTCTCTCTATCATTCAATGCTCTTAGACCCCGTCTCCATCTGTTCCTTTACGGCCCAGGCAAAACCCATCTTAATGCGCAATCTGCTATTCGCATGTTCCATTTCTTTGTGGTCGGACTCTTAATCAATCTTTGATCAATTTGTCTGCTGTGTGAGGAATGTCAACAACAGGCTCCGACCTTCACTTACTGACCGGCGAGAGCCTCTCAACACATTATTACCACATCCCTTTCAGAGCCTGTTTACTGCGCAAGTACTGTATGTACAGTCTTACACTACTTCCCCTCTTCATTTATTTGTTGCGCAGGCAGAAGGTGGGCTGAAAAACAGCAGGAATATGAAAACCCCAGTAAGGATCCATAATGATACAGGTTGGGATGCTTCCGGTGCAGAGTGGTGGGGAGTAAATTAGGCCTATTAATGGCGCCTTGGTGGAAAGAAGTGGCAGGAGAAAGAGAACACTGCTCTACCCTAACAGCCCGGGTGCAGCAGGAGTTCTGGCTTAAAAGCTTCTCTTTCTCTTTCTGTCCTTTTTTGATAATGACAGCTGTTTGCCACCGATCACATGCATGCTGTTGCCAGGCATCGGCAGCAGCAGCAACGGAGGCAGGTTGTTATACACAACTGCAATTCAGAAGCAGCCACAGCCCCCAGCACCTCCCATCAGCGACACACCTCCAGCCAGGAGAGGGAACCTCAGCTGCACCTTAATGAAGCCCAGACAGACCTGACACACTATAGACACACAACACAACGCACACACATACACACACACACACGAACACACATATATACACACACACACATCCATACACACACGCGCGCACACATACACATACACACACACACACACACACACAAGACACACACACACACACAAGACACACACATTGTTGCCAAGTCAGTACCCTGACCTGGACTGACTGAACAGTCAAAAAACAAACAAAACTAAATAAATAAACTCTGCTTGCTTGGTTTTAGTTGTCAAGGCTAATGTCAAAAATATCAAGGACTGTATCATTCTAAATGACCTCATCGTGTGGCTACTGTCACAGTACAAAAAAAAATATTTTGAGAATTTTGCAAAGAGATATTGCAATTATCTTTTTATAAAGTAAACCTGCACATTCACATTCTTTGGCTTAAGGTTTGAGCACTGAATGAGGTTTGCTAGAGTACTAGTTATATTTGTTTTGCACGTGACTGTTTCTTCTAACTGTTCTAACTCATCTACAGTTTACAAGCTTTGCATTATTACAGTGTGTTTCCTCACTTAAAACTGCTCCAGATGTTGATCATGTATGCCACAATTACAGTTGCAACACACAACTTAAAATGGCAATTTTGTGTTTTTAAGTGACCCATATATTCATCAGAAGTGTGAACACACCTCTGCCCAGGACACACACATATTTTATTCCCCTAGTTGCTGCTGACATGCCACTGCACTTACTGGACAATGATCACAGTGGAAAACACAGTGAAGCATGGCATAATACATAAACTGGGGTATAATACACAGTTTGATTTGACTCTAATTATGGACATATTGGATATGTGTATGATTGGGGTCCATGTGCAATAGTGATTTAAATCTGATTTGAACAATTGACAAATTAAGTTTGTACAGAAAATCTGTTTTGTGTCACAGAAACGTTGTTTGGTAATGTACCCACATAGTAAAAACAATAAACCACTCATTTTTTGCCGTACAATTGAGCTGTCTAGTGCTTTCAGAATTGACCAACATGAAGCTAAGTTCCGACATGCATCATCCCAGTTGCAGTCATTGATAGAGACAGAGCTCCGGCTGGGAGCGGTAGGTTAGCTTGGCACAATAAAGTCATTATTTGATATTCCACAGCTGTGTATCCTGCAAAATCCCACCTGGAGGGAGGGGCTGGAGGAGAGGGAGAGAGAGGAAGAGAGAATGAGAGAGAGGGAGAGAGAGAGAATGGGAGAGAGAGAGAGAGAGAGAGAGAGAGAGAGAGAGAGAGAGAGAGAGAGAGAGAGAGAGAGAGAGAGAGAG
>JBBJLR010090023.1:0-26846 GCA_037577145.1 Brachypetersius gabonensis | reverse complement strand
CAAAGACACAAATACACACACAAACACACACAAGACGCATAAGACACTCATGAGAAGAGACAGGGAGAAGCCAGCAAAAATCTTAATCCTGATCACACACAACACACACGTGCGCGCACACACACACACACACACACACACACACACACACACACACACACACACACACACACACAAATAAAGGGCCTATCTTCTACATTTTCTTTTTTTTTCCCACTTAAGGTTTTGCGCTTTATTCACCAAAAACATTTTTACTTTTGCTTTAATATATGTGAACAACTCTGTCTCGTTCTCTTTGCACATGTATTTTGTCCTGTATGCACTTATTTAGTCCTGTGTTTTTGTTATTGTGTTGCACCATGTTCCTGGAGAAATGTGTTTTATTATGTACTGGTTGTATGGCTGAAATGGCAATAAACCTACTTGAATTGACTTGAAATTACCTCTGTTTTGAATGGCTGCCTTGTGTTTATGCTCTTTCAAAAAACATGGGTCTTCAATGTGAATGGGCAGGGCTTGACTCCTGTGGGTGGCTGGATTTTGTGATATATGTAGTGTATGGATTTAGGAGTTTGATCCCTGAAGATGCCACAGCCGTCCGTGATCAGAACAGTCCAAAACAGCTCAACTAGCCCCACTCTCTTGTTAGCTGACGTTACAGAATTGGCTGTTAATGTTCTCCTCCAAGCATGTTGAGATATCCAGTGATGTGCTTCGCATACTCAATTTCACCCTCTCTTCAGGGGGAGCGTTTGCTAGCAGGTGGAATAGGACACAAAAAATTCAGGGGGACAGGAGCTGTTGATGATTAGCTGATAGGTTTAACAAATCTCTTCCACTTTAATCACACCCAGCTTCAACTGTGCAAATGTATAAAATTCTCTCAAGCATTGTTCCCTATTGAAAGTATTAACAAGGTAACAAAATAACTTGTTGATCCCCTTGACTTCAGTAACCAAAGAAGCAAATACACACACGCTCACACATTTGTTCAGACCTTGGAACACACACATACTGTCATTGTCTTTGTGCTCTGCTGAAATGTCGCCTTTATTGCTCCCTCCATAAACCCAATTTGACTGAGGCGTCAGGGTCATACATTTTGCCACTTTACCTATTCGGATGACTGCGTCTCACATCAGAGTCACAAATGCTAAACCCATTTCTCCTTTCGCCTTTTAAATACAGCTTATTTGCAGGTACATAATTTTCAACATTAGTGTGGCAATACCAGTTCCTAGAATTCCAGCACCATTCACCATTTAAATGCCTCATAGAGAAGCTTTACATGCACTGGCCATTTTACTAGAAACCTCTACTTTGTGCCTCCTCTTGTAGCTCCAGCTTACTATATACAGTGTAGTTTATCATCCCTTCTCTATCCCAGTCCTCATTTGATTAGTTTCTGACTACAGGACCACCAGATACAATTATACCAAGAGCAGCTCTGTGGTCAGAACCTCATTGATGAAAGGCTGGGAGGCAGTTTCTAACTGTACACCAGAATGGTGAAGCTACAATGGAGAGGTTTCTGATAAAGTGGCAAAATAGAGTCGTAAAATAGCCTCCTTTTAGGGGAATTGCACCAATTTTTCAAAATTCCCTCATGATTCTGGGGTTTAGAAACAAAGCCATTTAGAGTTTGGTGTGAGTTTGGTGGCTCACTGTGGAGAATTTCACTGTCTCAGGTCTCTTTACAGTGGCGGTGAATGGAACTAGGTGTCAACTATATATATTATTTAATCTCCAACAAGTGAACCATGTCTTTTGAGTATTTATAAACACTGTTGATGATGATAAAATAGGGACAAATCTAAACAAGTTTACTTTGGGAACTATTTTGCCTGCATGAATGGATTTAGTTTTAGGCCAAAAACTTCTCAAAGCTCTGATTTAACAATGCCTCAGACATCAGGCTGCGCATTCATAACCCTTTCACATAATCCTTTTCTGTGAGAGGTGAGGTGTTTAAGAAGCAGGTGGTTCAGAGATTTTCTCTAGAACAGGGGATTTCACACTAAACTCACTTTTAATGACATTCACAGTAAACACACTATAACCACTTTCATTATAATACTGTAATGCATTTTGTCGTTTCAGGCTTAGCCCTAAAACATATGGAAAATGATGAAGAGACTCATTAGAACAACGTAAAATAAAAAACTGCTAAAAGATACTGAAAAGACACAAAAAGAATCAGATGAAGAGAAAAGGAAAACGAAATGGAGTGTGAAAAAAAGACACAATCTATGTTAAGAGGATGAAACACAGGACAGAAAAGAGGAAAGCGGGAAAGTGGGAGACAAATTTGAAAGCAGGTTGGGAAAGACATTGGAAGAGAGAGAGAAGAGAAGAAAAGAAAGATGTGTCATCACAGCAGGCAGGAGGAACGAAAAAAATAATGGAAAAAATGAAGGCTTTACAGATCTATTTTTCTCCCTGCATTTCTTTATTGCCATCCTCTTAACCATCAGTCTTTGATGCCATTCTCCACTTGCTCCATCTCCCTCACACTCCAGATACAAAGAAAGAGATGCAGTTAAAAAACTTTGAACATCTGTTATGTTTTATCCATCCTCACACCAATGCTGGTACGCATGATGCCCATAAAACTGTACAAATGTTGGTGGGTGGTCCAAACCTGATCCACTTGAACACCGACCAAATCCAAACCGTTCTGTCTCTTTGATCCATTCAAACTTAGGTGATCCAGACATGAGCTTATTTTTCTCTGTTGACACAAACTTGATTCATTGCATCTCTTGTCATCCATACTGATCCATGTTTCTCTGGTGATCCAAACTTGACCCATTCAAACTCTAGTAATCCAAATAGGATTCAAACCTGATCCATTTTATCTCTGGTGATCCAGGCTTGATTTATTCATATACTGATGACCCAGACTTGATCCATTCAAACTCTGGAGATCCAAATGTGCTTCAAATCTGATCTATTCTATTCAACCTAATCCGTTTAAACACTGATAATCCAAATGTGATTCAAATTCTGATGATCCAATTTTGACTCATTGTGCTCTAAACATTATATATTCTCTTTTACAGGAAACCATGCTGACTTACAATGACCAGTGTGCGGTCCTGTATATGCTCTCACTCCAGACGCTTCTTAGGTGGGAAAATGGATCCAAAAGAAAGAAAATGTGTAAATCCTCCAGCAGAGTAATTTATCAGACACAAAGAACTCCTCACTGGGCTGTGGTGGGATTACTGAGATCTGGCACATAATTTGCCCAGCAATGTCCCTAACGTTGGTTATTTTCCTAGATTATATCAAATTGACAAGACATTAGTGTGAGGGTTTAGGGGGTAATGTGAGGGGACGGCCGCTAGGGGTCGCTCTGTATTGGGGTTTGGTGGCGGGTTTATGTTTGATGTGAATCACCTGTGTGTAATTTATGTTTAAGCAGTGTGTTGGGTGATTGGTGAGACTTTTGTATTTAAGTTCAGTTTGGGGTTGATGGCATTGTCGGTCAACCAAGACTCGGGTTATTGGTTTTCTTTTTATGGAAATAAAGTTACGTTGCAACATGGAAAACACCCATGTTACGTTTTTTGCACATGTCAAGAACAGTTAAAATTCATTATATAATCATTTTCCAAAATGCTTCGCATCCAATCAAAATAAGTAGGCTGTTCTTGGAGCCTTACGACTGGTGTATTAAAATTGCCTTCAAAATAGACCAGATCACCCAACTCAGAATTACTTGCACTTAACAAGAATTCACAGACTAACACGGGCCAACACATATACCTATCTAATGAGTCTCATAATGAGGAGCAGATGTTGGTGATCATTCTGGAGTATGG
Organism: Brachypetersius gabonensis; assembly: GCA_037577145.1. Taxonomy (NCBI): domain Eukaryota; kingdom Metazoa; phylum Chordata; class Actinopteri; order Characiformes; family Alestidae; genus Brachypetersius; species Brachypetersius gabonensis. The sequence continues at coordinate 23,019 of JBBJLR010090023.1, read as the reverse complement.
ACAGGTGCTTGAGGGGCTGATGGGGCGGAGCTGGAGCTGGAGCTGGAGTAGAGCCATACAAGGCTAAAGCCTTTCAGACAGACTCATACACAGAGGCTTTCAGATGCTAGCAATAATATACCACACTGGTTCTTAATCGCAGTGCTGAAGTACTATTCCCCTCTTTGTTTTTAACTGACCAGATGCACAAAACAACAAGCCATTCTGGAGGTGGACTGGGTGTGTCAGAGCCTTAGAAATATTTGCTGGTAACATTACTATATACACAGCGACACAATGCCATTGAGCTGCAATATTTGCCCTCCCTCTCTGCATTGTGAAATAAATATATGGGCAAGATGCATAAAATTTAAATATAGAAGAAATTCTGAGGTGCCTTGAGCTTTTCAGCAACAAAATCCAATGTGTCGGCTTTGACAACTCATTTAATTTTTTTTGTTTGAAGTTTTTTATGACAAATAAAAATGCATGTAAATCAATCCTTTATTTTATAGGGGTGGATGCTATAGTTATATATTAATATGGATGGATATAGCCATTATACTAACTTTTTTTAACATTTTTTATTAATATAATATTTCTGAACAGAGCAATGAAATCATGAGTACATATCGTAACATGTCTAAAACCACATTACAGTGTGAGAAGAGTTTAGATGCTGGTAACCTAGTGGGTAAGAGGCTTGCCTCTAGACCAAGAGGTCAGCAAACCCCCACTGGGCTCCTGAGCAAGTTGCTCCAGGAAGACTGTCCCCTATAGTTAGGAAATCGAAGTTGCTTTGGATAAAAACGTCTGATAAATGCTGTAAATTTAACCACAGACCAGCTCAGCAAATAGCTAACAGGCTAAGAGGCTCCTTCAGTATACTGTATGTGTATGTGGTGGGGTGCATGTATTTATTGATCATTCAGAGGGCAGTTGGTCTGGTAATGTTATAATTATCACCTCTAATGCTGCAGTCATGCAATGATGGCTGATCTTCAAATAGCTGGAGAATAGTCCCACTCTCTCAAGTGAGAGAACGATGGAGGTGTACTACTAACACTGGAGTCTTTGAACACTAAGCACAGTTTATTAGTAAACTGATTCAGTAAATTAATTAGATTACATACCAAAAAGCCAACCAACCTAACTCTCAGCGCACATAAATAGAGCACTGTCACCATATAAGAACCACACCCAAACCGAGTCATCCTGCTTTTTTAATTGGACAGTTATGTCACTTCCTGATTAGTTTCTTTTCACTGCATCAGCACCTGAGTGATGCAAATCTTCAGTGTGTGCTGCAAAAAATATTAAAAAAAACCACATGAAATGAATAAAGCAGTGAATTAAAAACAGAAAATACATAAAAAATAAAGATATAGATATGTTTAAAATGTGACAGACAAATTAAAATACAGCTATTTCATTAAATGGTAGTTGTCTGTATTTAGATTTTTTTTATTGTAATGGAATTTATTTTAGCATAAGTATTTTTGTTATTATTATTATTACTATTATTATCGTTGTTGTTGTTGTTGTTGTTATTGTTAGTACTACTGCTCAAGGCTGATATCAAAAACACATGCAGGTTCACCCAAAATGGGTATATTTGTGTTGCAGACTTGGACCCTAGTTCCATTCACCATCACTGTAAAGAAATCTGTGAACCATTTCAGAGCAAGACCACTCTGAATGACTATTTATTATCTTAACAACTGAATTATGGGGGGGGAAAATGAAAATTCAGCTTCCACTAATCAACATAGGCTTGGTGGAATCATTGACAAAATATCCACTCAAACACTTGGAGTTTCTAATACACATCTATGCATCGTCCCAATCCAGAGGCTTTAATTGGCAGAGAAGTCATATCCAGGAAACCCTGACAGTGTCAGGGTCAAACTCAGTCCTGAGCCCTCCCAAATCTCCCCCTACCTCCTTTATCAAGCCCCTCAAGCTTTGTGGGGAGCCATGCGCTCGCGACAGACACAAGGCGATATTTGTGACTGGATGGGAAAAAAATCAATAGCTCATACTTCTCTGAAATTGAGTTTTTAGGAACGGAGGAATTCCAAGGATGAGGCCGGAATACGAAATGTTGACAGTGAGGCCTTTCACTGGAGTGCTGCAATCAATCTCAGGTCTTACACCAATTACTGGCCTTCGTTTCTCCTCCCAGGCTCACAAGCAATCCTCAAAAGCTTAAGCTGGAGAGGGAGAAAAAAGTGCTTTTGTAATGTTCACAAGGACAAGGAGGAGTTTATTACCTCGTTCTTGTCTTTTTGATGTCTGGGGACCACTGTAATTTGGTCCAAAATGGATTTCTTTTTTCGACTGGGCCATTTCTTTTTTTGGACGTTACTTGTGATATAGAAAAGACATATAACTCATACAACTGTTGTCATTGTGTGCCAAGATCACAGCTGGTCTCTGTGTGCTTTCTTAATATTGCACCAACTGTCTCTCAGGGCTTCCCAATTTAACTACATGCTACACTTAGCCATCATCCATCCATAGAGGGAAACATTCTGACCCTGTGTCACTGTTTGTGATGTTAATTTTTATTTATTTATTAATTTTTTTTACTTTTAAAATTATATTTCTATTAAGTTAGATTGATATTGTCATGTTAGATTGATATTTTCTTGTGTGTAACACAGCTGGTGGGCATTACCAGAAAAGCATTTTACTGTATATTGTACTAAGAAGGACTGCATGTGACAAATAAAACTCTTGAACTTGAAATCTGCCATCAGATACCAAAAGTTGAATACAATATAAGAAATACTGTATAACCAAGAGCATAACACTTGTTCTCTGCATAGAAATAGGTCAGGGCACTTTGGTTAACCAGTCATTTCAAACACCTATTTCGGCAGCATAAAGCAAGCTTTGGTCATCTATCACTCAAACTTTGGTCATCTTTCGCCAAAAGTTCTAGCTTGAAGTAGAAAGCAAGAGAAATGCATACATAGTCTGATTTTGTGAGAAGCATCTCATTTGGTTCATTGTTTTTATTTTAAGGCTTTTCAAGTTGAAACTAGCTTGTTTGTATTTGGGTTACTTTGTGCACAGCCTAAGAAAGACATTACGTATGCATCGATTTCTGATCCCTACATACTGCCGCTCACTCAACTGAAGGTATGAGTTATGGGTGAAAAATATAAGTATGGCTGTATTAAAAGCAAGAACAAAATATAGGTAAAAAAGATTATTTCTTCCTACGATGGGGGTGATGTTGGGGAGGCAATTTGAGTTAAATGCAGTTTAAATGATCCCCACCTAGACATTTTCACTGCATCCTCAGGCTACAAGTTATTCTACAAAACAAACAAGCTTTATACACCCATAAAACACGATTGTTTCTTAGTAAAGTAAAAAAAAAATTTTTTTTATTATAATTCAAGGTAATCTAATAGACGTGAAGAGTGTTGTGCTTCATTTGGATGTCAGTCTAAAGCCTTAGGGCTAATGATAGTTACAAGGGATGGCGGTAGTCTCATGATAAACTTGTAGGTCATTTTAACACATCTGTCAACTGTGCTTGGTCAGATGTCCTCAGATTTCCATCAGAAAAGCAATTAACAGTTGAATTTACAGTAGTTTTCCCTTAATTCTAAATGTCACTTAGGCAACACTGATATAAAGCCTTCACAGAATAATCTTTAGGCTGTCTTTTGTGCCTTTTTTGAGACTTATAATGAGCCTATCCCAGGGTCTACAAGGTAGGCCAGCTCACCACAGGGTGCACACACACACACACACACACACACACACACATACACACACACCATTTGCTCACACACTAAGAACCTATGGTAAATTTAGAATCCGCAAATCACCTCACAGGCACAGTAAAGTAATATAATAGTGAATAGCCTTGATAGCATAACAACACTGTACTTAGGATTCACCAAAAAGTTGTAAACCACTCTGAGCATTAGGACAAATGTATAAATTGTATAATTGTATAAAAGTTTTGTATGATTTTAATTGATAAAACAAAAACAGAAAACCCCTTTTCCCCCATGAAAGAAATGTCAGTGGCAATAAGCTGCTGCCCCTTTACTGTCCTGAAACAACATAGCAATCTTCAGACCAGTGTTTTCCCATCTCTGAATTCCTGCAACTGTTACAATATGCTTGACTCAGCTCCTGGAGGACTGAAGGCCTTTGGCTTATGATTTCATATTTATAGTTTTGCAGGGAATATTAATGTGCAGAGATGGGCTACAATGGCACTGGGTAACAAAACTCTAAAATGTGATTTAGGGAAGCTTAACTGACTTATTTTACAAGTTTAATAGGATGTATTTTCAGCATACGTTCATTTCATAATGATGATGATGAGCCCAGGTTCTTCTGGAGCATATTCCAGGACTCATTTCAAATCCGTCCCATATAAATTCAAGAGTTCCCTTTTTTTGGCTTTTGTTATTCACAGGTTTATCAGAAACATGCTGATAAACACTGAGACATATTTAAAATATTACAATTTTATTGTCCTGATATTAGACCTGACCTCTCCAGAATGTTTTCTTGGCTGTCCTTATGGACGTTATTGTGGCTTCACTGTTTAGTGTGTATATGATTGAAATGACAATAAAAACGTACTTGACTTGGCTTGGATATTAGTGGTGGAAAAACAAATATTCCAGTTTACTGAGATGTGACTATTTTAAGGTGCTTCAAATGGGTGGCGTTGTACAGAGAATGGAAAATTACAGATAGTTTGAACATAGAACAGATGGAAGTATGAGAGGAAAAGATTGTTAATGGCGCCATCTAGCACACCTTCTGACGACAGGACCCAAATTCCTGAAGCTTAATGGGAGTAGACGTGCCCATCTCAGATCTGTTCCACAACAGTACAGATGTGGTGGTAAAAAGAGATTAATCTTATCATTACAACCTATTTTTACTCGTTTTGTCTGGTAAAAATGACCTTTCTTACTCTTTGGGGTAACTGTTCCCAAAAGTATGGTCCATGGCCGCCTAGTGGGTCCTCAAGGTACGACATAATTCACAACAAAAAATTGTATTTAAGTTTGAAATGACTACAATATGTTCATAATCAACTATTTACATTTAAAATAGTAATTAAAACTACTAAAAACCTAAACCCTTCAATTCTGTCTTATTCTTTATATATTCAGCCTTTTGATCTGTCTGTAATCTGATCCCTGGCTAGGAACCAAAATGAGCAGAATCCCTCATAAAGGGGCCATTTCAGTTGTAATTTCCCAGTTCAAATGGAACAGATTACAAATCCTGCATTTCACAGCAGGAGCATCAGACTACTTTTCAAATATGGTAAGCTGTGGAGAACCTGAAGAACCTGCTGTAACTGAATGAACCATAACTTCAGTTCTGTGTTGGAAGATTCGTAAGGTGACCATCCATCAGCTGAAGGTAAAAGTTTGCCGTGTTACGCGATGTGACTGATCCAAAACAGGTAAGCAAATGAACATCTCAATGGCTGAGAAGAAACACAAAGGAAAGTTTTGGACATTTACTAAGTCAAATAATCTATTAGTTATGTTATCAAGTCATCAATTTTAATCGATCATGTCACCTCAGACTTGCTTATCAGCTTTCTGACACTTTATGTCATCTATAAAAATGGACTAAAATAGAGACTATTGCTTTAACTTTTAATTTCAAGATAAAACACCAACACAACTGCACAGTTTCTTCCCATAACCCGAATAAAATCAGTCTTCATACACTATCTCAGATATTTTTCAAGTCATAATTTACTGTCAACAGAAAAATGACTGTTGAAAGTTTGTCACATAGTAAACTGTTTAGGCATGCACATTACATGTATGAGTGCATGGTAAGCTCAGCAATAAATAACAATAATGAACTTGTGGTCACGAGAAAGAACGTCAAGTGTTGCGACCAAGGCCTAGAATACAGCTATTGTGATTTTGATTCTGACAGAGTGTGTCTATGAGAATCTACATTGGTATGCAACAGTATGTAACCCCAGGATTGAATACATTTTTGTTGATTTTACACGTTTTCATGTATAATTACTACTGATTTGCTGATCTTAACCTAAAAATAAAATATATTCCACATTTTTCCAATAATTTACAGTGAAGTACCATATTTAACTGGGTTCCCTGTACAGTATGTAACTCATCTTCAAAACCCCCTTTTGACCAGGGATGTACAAGAAATAGCAAGACTCAAAATACATTTGTTGGAATAAAGACACAATAAAAGACTCCATTATCCAGTTCATAATCCATTGAAGCCATCTGTTGGCTACAGATCTGTCCTCATCCTGGTCATGAATGACAAACACTGTTTGGGTTTGAGATGTGGATTCCTCTATATGTTTGTGGACACGAGTGTATTTTAAAGCAGCATGAAGGTAATCTTCCCTATGTCTCTGAAACTGTGATGACCTGAGGGTGCCTTGATGGGTTTATGGGTTTATATGCGGTTTGCATTCGGGGTTTTGTCACTGGAACAGTTTAGAAGTCTGGCCTGTCCTTCTTCAGTTTGGAATAGTCCATGTTGACTGTGAAGAGCTGTAGGGAAGAGAACACACTACATCAGGTGCACCGTAAGTGCTATTAAAATGATGCAATGGCTAGGCCATCACCCCCTTATCCCAAATGTAGCTGACACTGGCTGAAGTATGTCTAGCTACAAGGCTAATGTAGCTAACAACTAAAGGAAACTTTCACTGTACAGACCCTGAAAACGGGTGTGACCCAATACTTTTGGTCATATAGTGTATATTCTGCCAATTAGCTTTGAATGACATGGCCAGATGTGGGGATACCTGATGTCACTCTGATGTGTGTTACGTGACCTCAAGCAACGAATAAATAAAACTCACAACTCTCTCTAAGCTCTCGCTGTCTCAGGCTAAATTAAATTTACTCTCAATTGAACTCAATACTGTTTTTAATGGGGACATACTATGCAAAAATCACTTCAGTTACACAGTAATCCCCTGCGTATCGCGGGGGTTACGTTCCAAGAGCACCTGTGTATAGTGAAAAACCATGCTGTTGTGTTTTGGCTTTAAAAAAAAGCCTAAAAATGCCTATTTTAATAATGTAACCCTAAATATGCCCCCATGACACTTTAATTTAATTTTAAACTCAGTTTAATGCATTACCCTTAAAGAAAATATAAATGAAACCCCGAATTCGCAGCAACGATCAGTTTCGCTCCACCTTAAGTATTTGAGGTGGAACAGAAAATTCGAATAAGGAGCTGTGAATAAGGATCTAACCTCAGCGTTGTGGAAGTTCTGTATCTACTGTCTGCAGATGAGGGAGTGGGTTTTGCATAAAAAAGTAGGTTTTGCATAATATGTCCCCTTTAACTGAACCAGTTAGCTGTCTGACCAATAACCCCATCTTCATTTAACAAACAGTCCTCCTCACCTTGTACTGGTCATTGGGCCCCAGCTTGTTCCAGGGCTCGGGGTTGTTGGTATGATCCCACCTGTTTGTGATGAAAATGAACGCTTAGTCATAGCAGAAAGTCAGAGACGTGTTAATAACAGAATAAGAACTTCTTCGGATGAGGGAGCACTCACGAGCAGTCTGGGTTCTTCAGAGCCAGACGCCCAAGATACAGCATGGACATGGTCGCTCCTCCACCAATGAACACAAACAGAGGGATCAACTAAAGAGAGAAACAAGGAGGGAGAGAGTCAAGGGGAGGGGATGAGAAAATGTAGACCCACAACGAAAAAATAAAAAAACATCTATTAAACCCTCTTTAGTCAATGTTTTCTTTTTCTGTTCAGTTGGGAATTATCCAAGAAACGCTATGAAACAAAAGCGCAGGTAAAGTGAGGAACTGAAGTGTAGACTTAGAAAAACAACTGAATCAATGGTAAAGAGCACTTTTAACTATTGTAAATACAATTTTAGTTAAAACTATCCTAAACATGCACCTTGACCTATTACCATAGTCCCGAGAGTGAGATTTTTCCCTTTAAGGACAAGGAAAACCCCCTTCCGATGATGCAGCTTGAAGGTGGGAGGAACTTTTATTGAACACATAAAGACAGGCTGTTTTGTGTTTTTTCTCCACCAGCTGGCTAACACATTTATAAGCATATTGACCACTTCTTCATCATGGCATGAGGCATCCTCAATGTAATGCACAATGCTGGGGATTGCAGTGAATTCATAATTCTGTCAAGCTGAGGAGCTCATGGTACACTATGTAAAGTCTGTTCACGTGAGACAAATTATACACGCGAGTACAGCACAGCACGTAATGTGACTTTAACCCATTCAACAAGTGAAGCAGTGGCCTGGGGAACACTGTGTGGGTACAGTATCTTGCTCAGGGTGACCTCAGTGGTGCCACTGTCCTGGGATTTAAACCCACAACATTCTGATCACAGGGGCAACTAACCACCAGGTTACCAGCTGCCCCATTGTTATACACTAAATAACAAACAATGCTAAACTCTAGCTTTAAGGTAGACTGGCCCTTTAAGGCTGGTAGTTGCGGTGAATCATAGGGATAGTCATAGAAATGGAGGGGGTGGGTCTAGAGGATCAGACCCATGCTTTAATACAGTTGATATGATGCCTATCTGGCTATGATAAAATGTAAACATTTTTGTTTTGTTTTTTTACATGGCAGCTGGTGGCTTCGTTCTGTGATCAGAAGGTCGTGGGTTTGAGTCCCATGACTGCCCCACAAAGGTACCCTTGAGCAAGGTACCGTGCCCACACACTGCTCCCCAGGCACTGCGTTGCTAGCTGCTTACAGCTTCACATGAATGAGTTAAATGCAGAGGACAATTTTTATGCTTTGTAGATTGTTCACACGTGACTATAAGGGGTCACTTTACTTTATGCAGGGACCTCCCTTAACTGCTAACTAAGCTATTTAAAGTAAAGTGGTCCCTTATTGTCACACCACAGCACGCAAGTAAAGCAGTGGGCCTCCACCAGGGAGCAGTGTGTTGGAACAGGACTAGGCTTAAGGGCACCTCTGTAGTACCACTGACAGTCCTGGGATTTATACCAACGACCTTCTGATCGCAAGGGCAACTCCCTAACCACTAGGCCACCAGCAGGTCGAGAGGAAGATGCTTTTGGAATAAATATGAGGGTCTAGCGCAGCAGAGCCTTGTTTTAACACAGATGATCTACAGTCTATCTGGCCATGAAAAGAAAGTAAACAGTGGGTCTGTTCAGTATGCAGTGAGCTCTAGCAAGGCAGCTGTTTAAAGAGGCAGTGTTGAAGTCCAAAAGAAAGGTCACCTTGATTGGAGTGTTAGTACATCACCAGTCATTAGCTGCTCTCACTAGCAGTCCTGGGATTCAAACCCATTACCTTGAGCTCTTACTAGGCAGCTGTCTAAATACAAATCATTTTACATATTTTACAAAGCGACATCAAAAGAGAACAGCTGTGTGTAATCTCATTTGATGTCTTCACATGCTGCCTCTGTGAGGGTCTATCTGGTGACTAGTACAGGTTCTGCACCGCAGCTGTATCCGGGTTGTGCGCATGCGTACAAGCAGCAAACGCCCAAGGAAACGCCTGCGCGTTTTTCTTTGGGAATTCTAGTCCCTGGGCTCTGGAAATGCGCAGGAAATGAGTAAGGGATACCGGGACGCTGTCCTGGCTCTTTGCCCAGTGCCCTTGGGATTTAGCGGACGATGACGACGTGCGTATTTGACCCCATTTATGGACGACTGTACTACCAGCTCGCCACACGTGGGCATTTATCATCATTTTAATCAAACTCGTATTTTACTAATAGAGTCTAATGAAACTCCAATGTCAACGATGTGTAGACACTTTAATGAGATCAAATGTAATAAAATGACTGAATGAAAGATCTGGACTGTGCCGCTTCCATAAGCTGCATTACATCACGTAGCTATGCAGTCGCATGACAAACGTCAAAAAATAAGACCAGACTTCAGCAGACATGAAAAAGCAAAGGAATGTACGATCTCTCTCTCTCTCTGTGTATGTAAATATATATTTATACCCAAAGAACTGATTTAGTGAAATATAAGAACAAGCACGTCCTGTACTCACAGCCGGGTGACTTCTGAGCTGCTTGGCCACGGTGCTCAGCATCTTCGGCTCTTATGTAAAACAAACGACCCCAAATATTAGAGGACAGTCCCAGAAATCTCTATACTCTCTCTCGGAGACCCAGAGCACGTTCCAACGCGCGGTGACAGAAAAGAGCGAAAAAATGCTGGAGTCCCGCCCCATTTTGAAATTTAACCAATCGTAAAAGAGAAACCAAACTGTAAAGAAGGAAGAAGCGCCGTGGTCTGATAGACCCGCCCCCCGAACTAGGATTTGCTAGCGGTTTCCTTGTCCTGATATTTTATTACTATTAGCAGCATTATTATTATTATTTCATTATTAGCATTAATGTTATTACTATTATCAGTATTCTTATTTTAAATTTTTATGTTTTTCCCCAAAGCTCTTCAAATAAGAAAAAAAGAAAACCTGTTTCAAGTCATTTATCAACTGATACTGACCAAACAAAAACCAATATGCTGTGAACATTTATTTTATAGCAAGCAAGTTTAAGGACAACACAAAGAAAATTAGGTAAACATACAAAACATATCTAACAAATGTCTGAAATTCATTCCAAAACACAAACATGTCTCAAGTGCAAGACGGTTGAATAAGTGATCTTGAATGATTCATCACTGGTCAAAAGTAATAGCTTATGTGGCTAACAGATAACAATCCAACATCCAGCATAGCTGCTTGGTAACAGCTATGTTCAAGTTAAAGTACAAAGACATCTTCAAGTCAGCAAAAAAAATAAGATAGGCATACTCAAAGCATGCTGTGCAAACGTTCATTAAACTAGAAAATGAGAACATCACAGTCTCTCTTTGGCAGCCTGCAGAGGGACAAGGTTCGGTACCTCAACAAAAAACTTTTCTGTGGAAAACGTGGTAAATCAATCATCGCTGCATGAACTCACATAGTATCTCTTCAGAAGCAAAGACCATTCTTATAATGAAAAAAGTCCATTTTATTCTTCTCGGACCTTATTTGTTGGTCTGGTTGTCTTCAACTGTGTTCTCAACTTAATGTTTTTTTTTTTTTACCTGTCAAGTATAAACATAAAACCTTTCATGGTCTCCAAAGCCAGGCATCCCTTAAAACACCCATATATTGCATATCAAAAGTAAAGAAATTAAGCATGTTTTTTTTAGAGGTAAAACAGGTGAGACAAGCTTCTCCACTGACCAGTTTTAGTCTATGCATCTCCATGTTCCTGAAACTCAGATAAAAGTCAGAAAACTACATTCAGATGCATCTATTAAATGTATACGTCATTCACTGCTCAACATAACTAAGCTTGATAGTCACAACCCACCTCCAATTATTGAAATTGTGTTCCCACATAAATTTAATTATATACCTCTCTTCTATTCCCCTATTTGTTAATAATATTTCCCTAATTAACAGAATGTCCATTATTCACTGAGAATGTGGTGCGGTTTTCAAAAAGTAAAGGGTTAATACTCTTTTTTTTTTTTTGAAAGATTGTTATAGTGGTGGTCTGATGTTCGTGTTCTACAACCCGAAGTTCTATTCCTTAAGTCATTTCGAGGTTCACTCTGTTCCTGTTATTTCAAATCCAAACAAACATTCCTTTCCTAATAAAATTTAAACTTGTCTTTATCAAATCTTTTTCTCCTGTTCCCTAAAAATCAATGCACTTTCATACATGATGAACATGCATATCCATCTTCCTCCAAGTGTATTGTAATCTCTGCTTCATCATATTTGCACACTCAGGATTTGACCCTCAAATGCTTATTGTGAGAGGAAAAAGGGGAGGTCACCATAGACACTAGACACTATAAGAGAGTGTGTGAAAAGGCATTTGCTCTTTTCATTCACTCATTCACATAGCAGTGGTTGCTGGCTCTGGTGGACCCATGTACCCATTCACTATTACTGTAGAACTCGGGGACTGGCAGGCTCCTCCTGGCCCTGTCCAGTAAGATCCTGGCGACACGGACAGGCTCCGAAACAGGAGGTCAACAGAAGGTAGGAGGGGCTTGAGTAGACTGACAGGACAAAAGGCAGAGCCTCCATGTGTTGTGAAATTCACCTTGTTAGGATCAGGGCAGGAAGAAAGATTTGGCTGGTTCTTATAGTGAAAGCTGGAAATAAAGAAAAAGCTTAAGTCAGAAAAAGATTTATTGTCTTTGCTCTGTGCTACTTTGCCTGAAAAAAATCCTAAAATTAAAATTACTATTATTTTGAAATTACTGTTAAATTTTTTCAGAAAAAAAGGCAATATTAGCATTGCGTGTATGCATTTACAAGCTTGCTCACATGTTTTCTTCACAGACACGGACTCTCTCGCAGCCTTCTGGTGGTTCTCTCTGGAAACAGTAGCTCTTGTTAGGACGAGGTGAGCAAGACAGAAGAGGGGCATCAGCATCAGCACCCACCACTGGCGAAGGGCAAGATCTAGGAACTCTGCCAGACAAATCTGAGTGCAAACATAAACCAAACATGACAAAAAAAGCTCAGACTAAATCGGTCATGCCAATTAACATAGATGAAAAGTGTTAAATGAGAGTAAAATGCTTATGAGCAAAGCCCTAATACTTAAAAGCATCTAAAAATGAAGATAATCTGCCGCCGCCAGCGTCTTTTTCCTGCATCTCAGAGCGTCTTTTCAAGTTGAAAAAAGTTCAACTTTTCTGGAAAAAAAAAACGCCATACGTCAAGCGCCTTTTTGACAGCTGACCAATGACAAGCGAGTAGCGAGACCTGTTGTTTCCATAACAACAAGAAAACAAGGAGACGGTGCCGGTAGATAAACTAAAAAAGCGCTCAGGACTTTTTTTTGAAAAAACTGTTTAATCCATAGAGGTATAATGTAAAACTGACGCTGGCAGTTTGAATTTTGTCTGCGTTTTGTCAGGTGTTTAACTGACTTTTGCGTAGTCTAATCATGCATCATCCAACTGGAGCTCCTGGACTAAATTGTTGTAAGCACCATACAATTTCCTTCCCTGTATAATGTCGTGCACCCACAAACGACTTTGTGAACCGACATTCTCCTCCCAGTAACTTCAAAATCCAACGCAAGAGCCAACTTTCTCTTTCTCAACATTTTTGCATCACACAGCACTAGGCTACTGTTGCAGCTGTTGTTATAGCAACAAAAGACGCACTCAGCTGCTATTTGTAACCGAACGCTGCCAGCTAAAAAAAAAAAAGCGCCGTTGTCAACTTTTTCTTGTCAAAAAAGATGCTGAGTGTGAACATGCCCTAACTTCTTCACAAACATTCTTCTTTTGTGTGTGCTTTAATGTGGTTTGTGTGTGAATTTGTGAATGAATACTGTGTGTACTGAATTTTGGGTGACACTATGGTTTGCACAAGATGGAGAGCTTTGTAAAGTAGCCTGCAGGTGTAAATGAATAGAAGGTGCTTTGTTGGGACCCAAGCCGCATGTTTGTTTATTCAGTCATGAATTGTAGCCTGTATCTATGCATGTATGAACACATGGTTGTGTATATGAATGTTTGTTGTTTTAGTGTTTACTTACAAAGTAAGAAGTTTGTATCCATGGGAACTTGACTGTTAAATGTTTGTTTGTATGCCCTAAAACAGTTTTCACAGTGCTATAATGTACAAGAAAAAAAGTTGATGCTGCTATGAACTTCAAATAAAAGAAACCTTAAGCATCTGTTGAAACTCTCTCTTTGGAATCCAAGGTCTGCTACAATAATAATAATAATGGAAATGCAGCCCAGTGCCAGTTTTGCTAGTGTTTGGGAGAATGTGAGAGAAACTGATTATTTTACCTGTGTCCAGGCCTGTAAGGCACTGAGGAGAGGATGAGGGTGAAGAGGAAAAGGGTGAGGAAGGGTGTGTGATGAAGGAGGCCTCACTCTGAGAGCTGATGCTGGAGCTCAAAGATGGAACAGGAGCTCTGCGCCCATCAGGGACTTCTAGGAGCTGTAAAAAATAACACATTTCTATTAACTACAAAGATGAGAACAGGCAATTTCTACCAAAGTTTGACAGAGCTTTTTTTTCAGAATTATTCACATATATAGCATGTGTGTATGCTTGCATGTTTGGACCAAAGCATGCAAGCATACACACATCGATCAGCCACGACCTTAAAACTACTGACAAGTGATGTAAATTATATGGATCGCGTCACATTGGCACCTGTCAAAAGGGGCAGGATAAACTAGACAAGTGAAAATTCAGGTCTTGAAGCTGCGGTGTTGAAGGCAAGAAAAATGGGCAGGTGATGTTGACAAGGGCCAAATGTTGATCTGAGAAAGGATAACCATAGAACCCATGACCAGAACTGGACCATGGAGTCTCATCCACTGTTTTGTTTTTCATCATCTGGAAGGCCGGTTACACGTACACTGCTTATCTCAGGAAGAGACAATGCCCTCTTTCAGCAGGATAATGCATTGTTCAGAAATGGTTTGAGAAACATGACAGAGTTTGAGGTATTGGCTAGGCTCCAAATTCCCAAGCATATGTGCTGGACAAACTAGTCCAATCCATGGAGCATCTAGTTCTAGGTCCCGGAAAACAAAGTCCACTGTGGACCTGCTATAACAGGTCAGAGCAGTTATGAACCTAATGTTATGGTTGATTAGTGTACATATGCTTATGTATTAAATAAAAGTGAATGTGCTCGCATTAAGGCTGGCCCCAAGTGTTTCACAGGATTTGAATACGGGTTGGTGAACCAGTACTCTTTAAACAGGATCTACAGTTGTGTCAATAATTGTTAGCAACTACACAATGTCTATTCAAGCTTGACATAAACATGCATACAACAGATATGTACATGTAAAAAACTGGATGTACCCTCCTGTGCTGCATGGGTGACTGACGTCTGAAGGCTCTTTCTAGTTCTTGGTCCAGTCTTTCCTCACTCCGCCACATAGGAAAGGGCAGCTGTGGCAAAGATGGTCGAGGGACAGGCACAGGCAGGGACTGGCCACATACACAAACACAGTTATAGTTTATTAGAGACATCCTTTTTGTATCTACATTCATTTATAAGGTACACTTACTATATAGTTCCATTTCAAGTGTACAGTGTCAGACAGTAATCTGTTGTGCAGGCTTTGTACAACAAGCTGTGTACCATTCACCATCTGTCACTTTTTGACCACAGGACTGTTGATACCCAGATATTTTTGAGAGGTGGACCAGTATAACAGGTACAGTGTTGCTGCGTTTTTTACAAGTCCATTTAAACCCAACCAGATTCATGTGGCTCAAGAATGTTTCAATAAGCCTCAAGATCTATCCTTTGAAATAGCCAAGCACATATGTAACCTACGTGTTCTGGCGCAATGCACTCTCTCAGAGAAGAAAAAAAAGGAAAAAAAATGCATCACATGCACCTTGAGCCAAACCAGATTCTGATGAATCACAAACTTTGGTTTAAAATTGTTATGTCACTATATAACACTTCAATGCCTTTTCATTACAACAGAAGTGACACACTCTCCTCTGTTCAGTTGTGGTTATATAACAGTAAATATTTCCCCCCGTTAAATCCTGAGTTTTTAAGCCACTAAAGAAACGTTGGCTGTGTGTTGTCATGCGAGTTAGTGTTTTTTTTGTTTGATTCTTTTTACATCAAACATTTTTCTGGGGTAAAACAAACTGTGAATCAACAGATGGATAGTCTCAAACTGCCCACTGGCAAGGTCGACCTAGAAGGTGGTCCACTTAAACCCCTGGGTAAAAACATCTGCTAAGAGAAATGGCAAACATGCTGATGGACAAACCCACAGGCGAGAGGTGTAAAAAAACAGATGACTCAATATAATGGAATAAAGCACATGTGTGGGATGCAGCAGTTTGTCACTGGCCTGTATCTCTCTAAAGAGCAGAAGCTTGTTTTCATAAAATCACTCTTCCTGTTGCTTCACTTTGCACTCCTCCTCATTTCCTCTGATACTTGCATGCATGTGTGCTGTTAATGTTTGTGCAGCCCTCACCCATAGACCACTGAAAACATCTGGTTTTTAGATGGGTCTTATTTTTTTTATTGTACAGAAGCATCCACCCTAATTTTTGTGAGACAAAATTAGTGTACAAACCTATATTCTACTACAAATTAGAATATGTTATATTATATACACAAATTAGAATGTGTATATATTAGAATATACACACACACATATTAGTGTGTGTGTGTGTGTTTGTGTGTGTGTGTGTGTGTGTGTTTTACCTGCACACCAGCCCAAGCAGAGGGGTGGCGTCTTTCAGGGATACCCCTGTAGACTCCAGGTTTAGGCCTGTGTTGCAACTGCTGCTTCAGTTTGGCAATCTTAAACGAAAATAAAAAAGGAAATGACTGTGAAGAGATACCGGCTTTGGTTGTACAAATCCTCTGTCACCACTGTCTTAACACAAAAATGATACATACATCTCGTACATGGTCTCCGTTACCCCATGATGCCGAGCGTTTATGACCTCCAGTGTCATTTCTCTCAGCTTCGTCTGTCCACCAGTTTGAAGTCTATACAAACAGCAGAAATACAAATACAAAATCATCACGCATCCTTCTGGTATTGGTTCTGTGAGTCATTTAGTACAGGGCCGCATAGAAGGACAGAATCAAAATATTTTATTGATTATCAGAGTCTGGAAGATCTTTTAAAAAAAAACAAAAAACACTTGTCTCAGTTACGTGACATAAAAAAGGCACATAAAAAATTCTGCCCAAAAGCTAGCAAAAATCTGAAGGGAAAAAAACAACAACTTTGTTTTCAGTTGAAAATAGTTTCATATGAAACAGGCCTGTGGTGCAAAAAAGGTTGAGTGCGACTCAACATGGTCCAAGTATTTGATCTAGAACAATAAACCCTCCCCATTACTTGTAAGTGTCTATTAGCTGATACTTAATGTCATAGATATTGCATGATATAATGCCCATAAACATCTGGTCTCTGGTCTCAAAACTCTGGACTATTCCAAGTCTTGTTTTGAAAGAACAGTGTAAAACCCATTTAAAACAAATCCCCTTTCTTGATATGTGCACTTAGTATGTCAAACAAACATTTACAAGACTGGGGAGGACAAAATAAGCTACGCTATGCTCAGTTTATTAATGCCAACAACTATCATGTAATACAGTGAGATCTCATAGAACTGAATTTTAGCAACATTATCAACACATGTTAACCCAACCATACCACACCAGCTATAAGATAACCACGAATACATAATTTCCTCACCAAAAGATTGTTTACGCAAGATAAATGAACAATATTTGAGGTTGCTGAGGAACAGAAAGTGGACAAAATATTTAAAAAGACAAAAGCAGACAGTACATTTCCTTCCTCTTCACAGCTGAGTCACAATCAGGCATGAAGAAGGCATGTTAGCCTCAAACACATGGATGAAACCACTCCATTACTCCACCTACATTACAAGTCATTAACTGGCATTATTTCTGCATTACTATTCTAATCCAGACCTTCCTCTAATTTAAAAATGAGGAGGCTGTTGTGCACAGGTTAGTGCAGTGTTGTTCAGACAGGTTAGTGCAGTGATGCACGAGCAATCATTCAAATGCTAATAACAACAAAAGGAATTAGTTGTGAGAGGTGCTTCTTAAACAGTCAAACATAAATGAATCAACAAAACACAAATGGGCACTTTTAACCAATCCAAACAAGTACTGTGGTACTTATCTTTAGTTGTCGCACACGTATAGAAACTGCAACTAACTGATCTCAGACCAGCTGAGCAAGTTTCCAGGCTATGGCATGATCTGCATAAGACACAGTGAGGATGTGGCTTCTGCTACTCACCCTCACCCCATGAGAAAAGCGAGCCTAAAAAAAAAAAAAAGGTTTCACCAACACCTCTGCAAGAAAATCAGCTGCATAAGCTATTTGTGGACCTTTTGTCCAAGGTTTTTTCTTTTTCCTTCCCACTGCTATCTCTGTCTTAACTCAAGGCTAGAAAAGCAATTTCAGCAAAGGGGTGAACAGTACCTTCACACAACTTCATAAGATTCTCAAATGATGTACAGCAACAGCCTCCAAAAATTAGATTTAAATACCAGAACAGCTGAACATACACACTTTACATTACTACACTAAGAGTGTCGGAGCACAGTAAGAGTTATTAATGCTTATTGACAATCTAAAACATTCCGCAATTAATATTTAAATATTTTTTGTGTGATTAAGTGTTTTTTTTGCACACACATCAATAATACAACCATAACATTGTTCTGGTAGTTATTTGATTATTGCAATCTGATCATTCACATAATTGTGTAAACCTTTCCGAGATCAGATATAAGCCACTAAAAAAGGCCTTGATTTTGGTCCAGAAACCGAGGTGTTAAACATGTACATTCTATATGCATTTTCATTATTTTCCAATTTAATACAAAATCTCATTATCAGCATCAAGATAAAAAATATCAAGATTAAAAAGATCAAGATGAAGTAGAATCCTTATTTTGGCTTTACACTGCCAATGTCATAAATCCGATTAATATTTGGTGCCTTTCCCCTCTTGCTTTAAAGACAGTATGTACCTGAACATAGCTTTAATGGAAAAAATGACGGCCTTTACACTGCCAATGTCATAAAGCTGATTAATTTCAAACTGTGACTTTTTAGCTTTTTAAGAGACATTTAAATGTGTTCTCAGATTGTATATAAATATTTAATATATTATGCGTTATTTGTTTTCCAGTAATTCAACAAAACAAAAACAGTATTTGCCAAAAGGCTGCAATATTTTATTAGCTTTTTTTCATGCATATAATTTTTTATGCATTAATTATTCACTTATGTTCACTTAGAAAATTAACAAAACCAAATGTATTTCATTTCTTTTCATTTATGTTTGACTGTGTGCAAACAAAACCAGACGGAGAAGAGCTGTCTGAGAAACAGTGAACACTAAACTACACTATTGTCAGCATTACCTGCTAAATGGAGACAGAGGACAACTAAAAGCCACATACCCTTTAAATATATATCAGTGTTCAAAATAGAACAAGAGGTTTGAATTTTGAGGAATTGGCTCATCTTCTTTGGACATTTTACTTGTAAACTACTAAGCAACAGTAAATGTAATTCAGCCAGACATTTCTCATCATCAGGTTATTGAAGCGCTTGTAAACAGAATATTAAATTACGGCCAAAATCTCAATATTTTGTACATTTTGCTCCCACTGGTATATAAATGACCTTGAATTTCAGCCCTTTCACTCTGAACGCTTAAAACCTACATATCACTATCAAAATAGTCTCTATTCGTAACCCCTCACCTGTGCGAGTTCGTCTTTATGCTGGTGTCCGCACCTTTCCCCTTCTTTGGGCCACTGGACTTGCAGGTACGGCCCTAAAATTGCATCTGAAGAGAGCGCTCGTCGGATCTCCGTCTGAGTCTGGTGTAAAGGCCTTGCTTTGGTCATCTCAGCTGGTGAGAAATAAGTGAGATGTTAAAAGATTACAGAGATCTTTGTCATTCTATCATTACACTCTACACAGTGGAATAAAATATTACACTGGGGCCATGGTGAAAATACAAGAAAGACATGAAGTATTAGCACAAGTAAAGGGTTTACAAAATACTAGTATCAGACTGCTCAATAATGCAACAGTGTTGCACCTTGAATTATATTACAAATTCACTGGCTAATCAATAAAGCGATATGGCCTGCATGGCTTACAGAAACACCCTGATTCATCAAAACACCCACGGAAACATCTGAAACTTTAACTGGGCAGTATGCTCATAGCACACATTAAAAGTAAGCTGGAAAATCACCATAGCTGCAATTGAAGGGGAGCTTCATACCTAAAGTCATCAAGATCTGCCTCATCTTTGTACATTCATCATAAAAACACCCTCATGAATAATCCATCATGTTGTGATATGATTGGCTTGCAATATTCAAGGCTTTGCATGCACATTCACCTGTATTTTGGAAAAAAATTTGGGGCCAGACATGTTTATGTAATGAGAGCCGTTTCCACCCACCCCGCCCCCTCCCCTGCTGTTCAGGCCCTGCAGGATAAAGAATGAGATCAGGCAAAACATTTGCAAGTGGCCAAACAACAGGTAGGAAACAATTAACCTTGCAGGAAGGTGTGAATTAAGGCATTTTCAACACCTTTCAAGCATTGCGTGCCTGTACTATTTCTTGGGACATGTGCCCAGCTACTAAAACTTACACTGCTTGGTTCATTAAATGATTTGAAGCCTTCTTGATTTGGAGTTCTCTAAACCACTTCCGCAAAAATCAAAAGGTTCCCTCAGGGCAGCAAAACTGTGCCATGAAAGCAGAACAGTAATGCAGCACTAATGGACCATATTCTGAAAAGCTAAGAACAGCTGTATGACTGACACAGAGTCATGAAAACATATCCGAAGAGAAGTTTATTGTCAAAAGCATTTTAGCTTCTTTTTTTTTTTCCATTTAGTCCATTTGATTTCCTTCCTTGGTTATGATTCTGTTCACCTTTCACTTTCTTTTTCTCATAAAAAAAAGAAGTTTAGAGCACAACAAACCTCAAGTTATGCCAACAGATTGTTTGTGTACTAAGAAGTTCCACAGGGACAACCCCTTTTCACTCAAATTCGGCTTGAGTGATAAGTTCCTTTTACTACTACCCCAGACACTATTTTGCTGAGCTAACACTTTTGTGTAATCTCTCCTGTGTTTGAGCAGAACTACAAACCAAATGTCGTAAATTCACTATATGAACTTCATATGAATTATATGAAGTATTACTCTAATAACAGTGCATTTAAATACATAGCCTTTCATTTGGAGTTGACCCGACCCTCCAGGATTGGAGTTTAACATCCCTGCTGTAGAGCATTTATGAGATCAGGCGCTGTTGTTGGACAAGAAGGCCTGGATTGCAGTCTCCACTCCGGCTGATCGCAAAGTTGGTGGATGGGGTTGAGGTCAGGGGTCTGTGTGTGCCAGTCAAGTTCTTCCACAAACAACCATGGACCTTGCTTTGTGCACTGTGGCACAGTCATGCTGAAATAGAAAAGGTTCTTCCCCAAGAAGTTGGAAGTATGACCAAGTATATCTTGGTATGCTGAAGGTTTATAATTGCACTATATACACGCCACCAGGTAACCATAATCATTTAAAGAGCACACACAACCAAAAGCCACTTGTGGACTTTGCAAACTTCTTGTGTGAAATTCCACGTCTTACTTCGTGACACATTACCTGGAGCTCGGTTTCTGAGCTCTGCTCGGTTGCTCCAGCGTGGCTCTACCGGACAGGTCGCTCTCAAAGGTGGCGGACCGGTCACATTCCGCTCGCGACCGCCGTTGCTAGGCATCGTCCCCACCGTGACAGCGCGAGCCAGGTAACGGTCACTAAAGGGACGGCTCGAACCGTTCAGTTTACAAACAACAAAAAACTTGCTAAACTAGCGTACACTTATCTATTCGCCCACTAACGTCTACGGCTCCTACGAAAAGTGTTACAGCACTATATACTTTTGTTCAGCCACATAGGAACCTTCTCTCGCTTTTAACACTTGATTTCCTTTTTTTTTTTAGCTTAGCCTTTGTTGCCGTGGGTGCCTTTAAATGGCTTTCTTCGTCTACCTGCTAACCTTTTCGATTCAAATGGATGCCACAGTTGTACACGCTCTGTAAAATACCTCTAAACAAACCCAATTTGATAAAAAATATAGAATTAAACGCCTGGAAGCAGCCTCTCATTGAATCAGGTCAACTTTAACTACGTGCCTCATACACTAACTATACGCTCGCAGAGGGCGGGACTACCTAGTCACACGATTTAATTGGCCACTGAAACCTTGTGCTGAATGCCTATTGGTTACTGAGACAACGACTTTTTTTAGTTGTGTCTTCTGACAAGTATGTTCTACTAGTCTACGAATAGTTCTTTACTGGTGCTTTATTTTTTTCTGTTAATGAATTTATATTACAATAATCGTAATTTGTTTTACCCATTTCCAAAACTCCAAACTCCAACATCTTGTGGAACACCTTCCAAAAAAAGTGGAAGCTGTTATAGCTGCAAAGGGGGATCAACTCTATATTAAAGTCTATGTATTTGAATGCAATGTCAAGTATAGATATATGTGTATGTACACTGATAAATGTATTGTAGGAAAAAATTTACTTTTTGATGTTACTTTGTCGCATCAAGCATCCAATTCAGTAAATAATGCTATTCACACAGGGCACTAATGCATGGGTGTAGTGGGTGCGACGCTGAAGTGTATCTCTGAGCTCAGCTCACTCTGGGTGATGTCTGGCCATGTACTTCAGGGCAGATAACTACCAGACAACTTGCAAAAACTGCAGTGGAGTATCTGTGAGATAATGTAAAACTGAGCGGGTGTGCGTCAGCACATGGTATCAGACATAGGAGGCATGTGGTCTCTAAAAAGCATGAACCACAGGAAGGCAGTCAAACCTACATGAGCATGAAGCCAAGCTTAGAGATATTCATGTATTATGAGTTCCAAATATATATCGGATTCATTACTTTTCAAAATACATCACAAGATGGACAAACAGAGGGAGTGAAGGTCACAGCACTTTTCAAGTCACCGGACATTTAATTAAGGCCTTAGAATGCCATTTGGAAACCATTATCTAAACATACCACCTTCCAGCTTGACACTTTATGTGGGGCCCTTGTTACGGTCACATTTTTAATTAACAAATGATCCTTACCTTCAGCCTATAATGGACACTGGTTCTTTGGTTGACCCCGAGGTCGCTAGGACCCAGGGCAGAAAATATATACATACAGTAGAGGAAATTATTTGACACCCTGCGGATTTTGTAAGTCTGTCCAATGACAAAGAAATGAAAAGTCTCAGAACAGTATAATTTTAATGGTAGGTTTATTTTAACAATGACATAGCACATCAAAAGGAAAATTGAAAAAAAGAACTAAATAAAAGATAGAAACTGATTTGCATTTCATTGAGTGAAATAAGTATTTGAACCCTCTAACAAAAAAAGACTTAA
>JBBJLR010089974.1:0-10387 GCA_037577145.1 Brachypetersius gabonensis | reverse complement strand
CTCCGGCCAGAGGTCTGAAAACTTGCATTTGCGCAGATCTAAACTATTAGCGACTCGCGCAGAGGTTTGGCAGAAGGTCAGCCATGTCCCCGGACTGAATGCGCTTTCAGACCGACCGCGGCCTGCGCCGCAGGTATGGAGGAAAGGCTACTCTTAAAAGTCTCTGAGTGTCCAGAAATCCACAGAGCACACCGCATATTCTTTCTTGCCGCTAACAGAGCTTGGTGCTAACAGAGCTAGCCGGGACAGGAGAGTTTAAAAAACCAAGCCTACTTTTTGCGCTGAGACCCGCGGCGCGTTCTCGCGTTTTTTTGAGAGGAAGCGCAAACCTCCCGTTTGTGTGACACTCAGGTCCTACACGCAACATAAAAATAAATCCACGCAAGTTCAGTAATTTAAGGAGATGAACGTAAGTTGCACAAATTGAAAAGCGCATAGGCCCCATTGGATGGGGGCTCAAAAATTTACTACCTCGTCAGATGACGTTTACTACTTTTTACTGGCTTTAATTTGGCCTAATTTAATTTACTACCTTTTACTACCTTTTACAACCCCGCGGTTGTAGACAACCCTGTTTATAGAATCAAAAAATCTGACAAGTATAAAACAACACACTCTTTAATTCGCCCACTTCTGAGAGTTATAATGCCAAATTCCTTTTCTGTTACGTCTTCTCCTGATCTATAAGGGTTTAGAGGAGCTCTCACCTGGTCATCTGCATGTGCTTTTTGCGCAGAACCAGCAGGAAGAGCACCAGGAGGCTTATGAGTAGTACACTGAGTACAGCCAGCGCTGAGATAGCAGCTACACTGGGGTTCATCTCTCGGGCTGTAACACACAAACACACACACGTCATTTAAATCATCTCCAAGAGAGGATCTGCCGAATGTGTGTAACACCTATCCAGT
The DNA here is from genome assembly GCA_037577145.1 of Brachypetersius gabonensis. Classification (NCBI taxonomy): domain Eukaryota; kingdom Metazoa; phylum Chordata; class Actinopteri; order Characiformes; family Alestidae; genus Brachypetersius; species Brachypetersius gabonensis. Next base: position 9,479 of record JBBJLR010089974.1, on the reverse strand, counting down.
TTAGTAAAAGATCATTCACAACAATTCTGATTTATAAGGATAAAACATTTTTTTCATGATGGAAATACTGTCACTGTGACCATAAGCTCAGAGGTGCCCAGGTCAATAATGCACCAAAGAAACAAACACACATCAAATAAAGCCTAGGGTTACAGTGTGACAGCTCTGTATATCTGAAAAGTCTCTGGTGGAACTGCATGCTTGACTATAACACAGGGATATTTCCAAGTCTCCATGATAACAATGTTGTGAATGTCTAGCAATAAGAATAATGAAATACACTCTGTTTATTAGTATCAGAACATATATGATACTGTAGCTCACAATCCTATAAAACTGAGTCGTGTAAAACTGAGTATCCGTCAATACCGAGTTAAATGTGACACTTCTATTTTAATACAAGTTGCAGTATGCTCACTTACACAGACATTTGAAACATTTAAAAATTCAGAAAGAAATTATAGACTGGCAATTACTTTAAAATACTACCATAAAATAACATGCAACATGAGTGACAAGCTGAACTGCTGTGTTTTGATTTTGAATCTACATTCATATGTCGAGCTGCTCCAGCATGTGTGACCCAGCCTCTCTGAAACTGCTGTTGCTCTTTTTGCTAAGTGCACTGTAGTGACACACTTTCACACACAATCCATATTCTAAGTAAGGATTTGAAACACTGCAATGAAGGCATTACAACTGGCTGTTTTTCATATAAAATTGTAAAATAGTTTGACATTTAAAGCACTTTCTACAAGCATGCTTCATATGTGAATGTGCCTATGTCTCCCCTCTACTGCAGTGGCATAAAAACAGCACAACGTGGTAAAAACAGCCTTAAGAACGGATCGGAAGTAGACTGGACTTGTATGTAGTCAATACATAATTCATGTGTAATCCTTCTTTCGGAAAATGCATACCAGACTCATGCATTGATCTTTCAGACAGTTTTGAGAAATCCCTGTTTTATCTTCTATATTATGGAACACTGTAGAGGGCGTGTTACCCAGAGTGGAGATGGTGATGTAGGTGGGCTCGCTGGGTGTGCTGTAGCTGTAGCTGGTCACGCTACAGTTGTAGGAGGTGGAGGGCTGCAAATGGCTCACAGTCAAAACATGAGAGAGAGACGTCTGGGGCTCGCCAGCCTGTGAGAGGACAAAGATAATTAACACTCTCTCACACACACACACTCATACATAATCCATGGCAGAAATGAAGGAATAACCACACTGAGAGGATGTTCACACAGTTTGTATTTTATAGCAAAACAATCCCCTAATTTGTTAATTTGTTACTGTAACATTCTGTCTTCTTGAAACATACCTCAAAAATTACATAACTGTAATTACTAACTATTTTCAGATTATGTAGAGAAATGATCAAATTTAAGGAATCATCCAAAAAATGTTTAAGGCATGGACTTCAACTAACAAGAAAACAAGAAAGTGTTCCATATTTAAATAGCAGCTGACAGAACAGCTTTTTAGTATGGAGCCTCATATGAGATCATTTAAAAAAGAAATTAAATGACATGCCTTTCCTGTTCTGTGTTGAGATACATTAATATCCTAAAATGACACCAATATCACCAAACCTGTTTTTTATCAATGGAATGAGAAAAGTGTCCAAAATTTGAATGTACACATGTGCACTGACCTGCAACCCTATAATATAAATGAGTGGGGAAAGTTGCATGTTTTCTTCGAGCAGTATATATTTCATTAGAACACCACCAGACAAAAGTTCCAGCATTATCTCCTTGGCCAATGCAAATTCCTGATTTGTCACTGAGTCACTTTCATCTAATCATCCACAATCTCCATGACTACTTCTCTTTAGCCCACTATAGCCTTGTTATCTCCTGTTTAGGTGTTAGCACTGGTTTTTGTTCGGCTTATGTGTGCAAATCCTATTTAACTCAGACAGTGAGCCTCTACATGGGTTGCATCAAAGTGTGGTTCTCACTACACAAATTCATGAGAGCATGCACTGAACAACAACACTGTGCCCGGAATGAGCAGAAAGAACAATGCTGGTTGTTTAAAGACAATTGTGGATGAACCAGGTGACCACTGATATACGTTATGGGGACTGAAAAAGTATCATTAGAACTTTATGACTCAAATGAGAATGTTAAATTGAACAAAAATGAAAGGTGATGACTGTAAACACGCCTGTCAGTCCACTGAACAAAAAACAGGAGAAATTTGCATTTACTGAAAAACAAGGTTTGCATACAGTCATGGCCAAAAGTTTTGAGAATGACACAAATATTGTTTTGCACAAAGTTTGCTGCCTCAGTATTTTTAGATCTTCATGTCAGATGTTTCTATGGTGTACTCAAATATAATTACAATTTCACTTTTATTTGACAATTACATCAACTTTATACAGAGTCAACAGTTGCAAAGTTAGCCCTTCTATTTCAAGACCTCTGCAATTCACCCTGGCATGCTGTCAATCAACATCTGGACCAAATCCTGACTGATTCTTCCATAATCTATGCTTGGAGTCTATCAGAATTTGTGGGGTTTTGCTTGTCCACTTGCCTCTTGAGGATTGACCACATGTTGGCAATGGGATTAAGGGCTGCGGAGTTTCCTGGCCATTTTCGAAGTTTTGTTCCTTGCACTTCTTAGTTATCACTTTTGCTTTATGGCACGGTGCTCCATCCCTCTGGAAAGGCACCGTTCTTCACCAAACTGTTCTTGGCTGGTTGTGAGACGTCACTCTTGGAGGATGGTTTGGTTCTTTATTAATGGAAAATTGTGAGTGAGCCCACTCAGTTGTATAAGAGGCATCCCCACACATGAATGATCTCGGCATGCTTGTGTGATTCTCAAAACGTTTGGTCACGACTGTAATATTCTCAGCAAATATACTGTTTATTCTGTACATTATATATTATGACTAAAATCAACAGAGGATCATATTTTAAATAAAATTTATGTACAGATTCTGAAAACTTTCAAAAGTATACGCCTACTTCTTCCTACCGCTGGGTCCTGAACAGCAACAGCAACAAGTTCAACCTGTTCAGAATTCATGTGTGTTGCGTGAGGGACGTATGGGGTAAGGCTTGAGAGATGGATCTTTGCTGATGATGGGGTGTGGGCATGGAGAGAAAAAGAGCAGCTGTCACACCCCACGTCCCTGAGGCGTTCAGCTTACTGCTGTCATGGCAACCGTGTGAATCATCCGCGTAAAGCATGCTACTTTATTTAATGACTCTAATAAACTATGAGCCCCTTTGACAGTCGCTGGAGGCACTGTGACTACGCTTCAGCTCCAATGCACGACACCAAGAAGAGATGGAAAAGTGTGGTGGCATAAACACTGTCCCCTGTATTTATTGAGTTTGATTAACCTGGTGGGCATGGCGGTGGTCATTAGCCTGCCTTTGGGTTTGAATGGCTTATTCGGTTTTCAGAGGGAGAAACGTTTGGACACAGAGGTAGATGGACAGCTTCAGTAGAAAGCTCCGGGTCAAAGGCAGTTTAGGTTGCTCTGCTTTACTCGGCCTAAGGGATGAGCTTTGGCCTGAGCTACATTTATCTGAATAAGCAAACCGTTAGAAGTCTGGAACTAGTACTGCCAATATAATGTACCATGTTTGTGTGAGAACATAATTTAATATTTTTTCATATTCATATTCATTTAATTTCATATTGTCTAATTTTCAAATGTATTTAGTCCCATAAAAAATACAGTTAACACATAAAAGATGGCAACAAAAATGTAAATGGTTGGCAATGAAAGCGGTGAGAGTGTCAGAAGTCATATAGCTTCAATGAGAGCCAGCGATACTAAGCAGCAAGTGGCACAGTGACCATGTGGAGCCCAGTGCAAACATTCTGAGTCTCACAATGCCGAGCTCAGCTCAAATTAACCGGAATGAGCCGTGAACGTGTGCTGCAGTAATAATGTGAAACCCCTTTCTTTGGGTACCCTCAAAGATTTGTTCTGTTTACATGAACACTAAATGATTCTGTAGGTAAAGCAAGCACTGAAAAAAAACAGAATAGATCAATTTTGTGATAATGTGGTAATATTAAATTGGTTTTTTATGGGTCCCTCTTCCTTTAAAAATGATGTTTGCATGAAGAGGCAATTCTGTTCTACTTGCTGTCTATCTACATTTGGTTCAGAAAAGACTCCTGGCTGGATCGATTTCAAGCTAATTAATTATCAGTGGTGTGCACACACATTAAGCCTGTAAGTGCACCAATAACTTTTTATAGAAGTCAGATCATAACAAAATATCCCCTCACAGGGTAAATTGCAGTATGAACTGAAATTACTCTGCTTGGTTAAGAGAAATGTCTGTGTTAATTATGAAAGAGCATGAAGGATCGGTTTTTCCCAGCTGGGGATTACACAGTATTCTGAATGTAGATTTTTCACTGAAAGAGAAATGTAATTTCTGAAAGTCTTAATTCTTTGCCCAAAAAGTCCTTGATAAAAACATGCCATCTTTATTAGAAGCTGCAGTTAATCATATATTATATTTTCCTGAGCCTGAGCGTTTGTACGATGAAATTCCTTTTTTTAACCCAAGGTATCAGGCAATCTTTCATTAAGGTTCCTATAGGAACATCTTAATTAATTGAGTGGGGAAGTGGATTTGTTTGAGCAAAATTGACAACATCCCTCCGTTACTCCATACCTTGAGTTGTTTGCTGGGTCCAAGTTGCTTGCAGCTGACCTGGTAGAAGTCCACCACTCCCTCCTCAGTCCAGAGCAAAGTGACAGCAGAGTGTGTGGCATTGACTGCGTACAGGGACTTGGGAGGCGCTGGATCTGTTTGAGTTAAAAGAAGTTTTGTATGATTACAGCACTATCTGCCAAGATGCTTCCTCTAAAAAGCAGAACTCATCCCTCAGATAATGCAAAAAAGATATGATAAGAAAAACAGCCACTGTGGTCATTTTTGCAGACAGAACTGAAACAGTATGAGCCCTCAGCAAGTTTCACTTTCGTTGCTTAAAATATGACATAAAATACGCTTCCCTGAAAATAAACTTAACCCTTTTGTGTAAAAACAACCAAAAACATCTCTGGATTTTAAAACTGGATTATAATTCTCAAGACAGCAAAATATTTAAATAGCATTAAAAATATTTAATTTAACCATGAATGAAAGGCTGAATAATAAAATACTGGTTCCACTTTTAACAACATTATAATTATTCATATTGATCACACACACCCACACCCGCATCACTAGGGCCTGCAGAAACTGTCCCCGGTGAATATGATCGGATCTCTAATATAAAGTCCAGTCTCTCCATGGCAGATAAGAATGCGGGAGTTTCTCTTTGACATGCTAATATTTCCATGTCGATTCTGGCTTAGCAATGCATCAAAGAATTACCTGTCCTGTTTGATATGCTATTTTCAGCTCCCTGGTAATATATTTCAGTGTGACTTTTTTCCTTCAGATGTAGCCGAACTTTCATGTTCCAAGAGCAAAGTAAATACCAAATAAATGATGCACAAACTGTGAAGATGTTCCTGAACATCAAGTTAAACTTTCTTTTCCATGCAGATGCAAAGCTAAATCTTAAAAAATCTTAAAAAAACCCAAAAAAAAACAAGGTTGATACTAAGAGAGAGCCACTGAGAGGGCAGGGGTAAATACTAACCCAGTTTCATGATGTGAGGAATGGAGGTGTTGCGACTGCGGTCAGTGCAAGCTGTGACCGTCAGGTTGTAGATGTCGCCAGGAGGGAGAGCTAATGTGGCCTTCATCATGTTACGTGTCACCTGAAGAGAAGAGAAAAGAGACACTAAACATAACTAAAAGCAGCTTAATCTGGACAAAATGGAATATTATATTACTATATTATATTACTTTCACACAGACAAGTATGAAAATGATTGTAAAAAATGGTAAAATCCTCAGAAGCTCTAAAATAAATCAGTCAAAAAGTGAACAGAGTAATAATTTAGGGCCAAAAGCTTATAGCTGCTGCTGTAACGGTTACCTCGCTCTCCCCCTGTAGAATTCGCTCATCATCTCCTGAGTTTTGATGTCTGTGTGTTTGTTTACGTTTTCCATGTCTCGTTTCCCCTCGTGTTCCACCCCATATGCTCCCTTTGTTTACATCCGTGTTTTCCCCGTGTCGTTTCCGGTTTCCGTTTTCTCCGTGCTCCCTTCCCCCTTGGTCCCTACGTAGTCTACTGTTATGATTTTATCGCGTCCCGGTTCATATTAGTTCCACCTGTCCCTCGTTTGATCCCCTACTTAAACCCCAGCCGATCCTTTGTCCAGCGTGTCTGTATTTGTCTTTCCCCAATGGTGTTTGGTCGTGTTTCTGAATCCTATAGTATATTCCTGGTCCTCTGTATGTTTAACCCTGTTCTTTGTTCTCTGTCTACAGGTCTGTGTTCCTCCTTTTTGATATTCTGTTCTGCGTGTGTCAACGCTGGTTACCTGATCGCCGTGTCCAGCTCGCTGAGCTGCGAGGGAGGGTCGAGCCCTCAGATTCCTGGTTTTGTTTGTTTGTTCGTTTGAGGAGCACAGGCTTGGGTTTTGTTTTCTCCAGTGTTTTGTGTTTCCCTGCTGTGATTGTGTATTATTTCATGTTTACTGGTTTCTGTTTTTGTGTTATGTGTTTCCTGTGTTGACCCTGAGTCGGGGATAGTTGTATTTTTGTGTATTTTTCCTATTAAATCGTATCATAACCGTACTGTGGCGTCCGCCCCATTCCCTTCCCAGAACCACACTGTGACAGAATACAGACACCACCTTACCCATGGACGCCTCAGAGATCCCCCAGCCTGAAGACCAGATGCCCCTTGCTCAACCCCAGATGCCAGAACCCACCATCACCCAACAAGTGCTGGAGCACCGACAACAGCTGGTGTTCCTCACTCAAGCGGTCCAGGAGATGGTGGAGAACCAAAGGAGGGCTACGGCCCCACCTGCTCCTCTTCCGGCTCCTACGCCGTCTGCCTCAATGGGACAAACTGTATCCACTGCTCAGATCGTTTGCAGGAGTAGCACATCACTCATCCCTCCCTGAAAGGTATGGGGGAAATCCGAGTGGGTGTAAAAACTTTCTTTTGGGCTGTGAGTTGTTCTTTGCAGAGAATCCTGGGCTCACAGATCGGCAGAGGATTTCAACTATCATCCAGAGGTTGACGGGGCGGGCTCAGGACTGGGCAGCGGCAGTCTGGATAAGAGGTGGTCCCATCACCTCTTCTTACGAAGCCTTCCTTGATCACTTTCAGACGGTTTTCGACCACCCCGGGCAGGAACGAAAAAGCGGTACGCGGCTGCTCCGACTAAGGCAGGGCACGAGCTCCGTCTGTGAGTACGCACTGGAGTTCAGGATCCTGGCCGCGGATAGCGGCTGGAACGACGAGGCCCTGCTCACCGCCTTCCGTGAGGGACTCAACCCAGCGGTAAAGACGGAGCTTGCCTGCCGGGACACAGACCTCAGGTTAGAGGGGGTGATCAAGTTGGCGATCTCCCATGATCTACACCTAGGGAGAGGTCCGGGGTTCCAAGGGCAGCTTCCCTCTTCCCCCCCCCCCCCCCCCTCGTCGTACGTGCCAACCTCGTCGAGCACCACCTGTCACCGTCACTCCTGTACCTGGAGAGCCCGCCCCAGAACCTATGCAATTGGGGGCGTCTCGGTTGGAGCTCCGCCAACAGCGACAACAGGCAGGGGTGTGTCTCTACTGTGGGAGGGCAGGACACTGGCGTCAGCAATGTCCACTAAGAACGTCATCAGAAGCCCCGACTCAGGTTGTAGATTCCCAATTGTCTGACCAGTTTGTGATCCCTGTTTGTTTGTATGGTTTTGACCCTGTTCCCTCTGTTTGTGCCCTCGTAGATTCTGGATCGGCTGGGAATTTTATTTCGCAGTCTCTCCTCTCCTCCCTGTATATTCCCACTCTTGCACTAGCCAAACCTGTCACGGTTCACGCCCTTGACGGTCACCCTGTTTGCAATACATTCCTTAGTCACGTCACTATCCCACTCACTGTCACAATTCAACACACACACACAGACAAGTGCACTTTTATTGTTCTGCCCCGGTCCCATCATCAGAATATTTTAGGCATTCCCTGGCTCCGCACTCACAATCCCCATATTAACTGGCACACACATAGGATAGAGTCATGGTCCCCCTCCTGTCAGAACACATGTTTAGTTAAATCACTACCCCTTCACTCCACCACTATAGAAAGTCCCCAATCCACTACACCTGTTGACATCCCTGCACCATACACTAACCTGCCCGAAGTATTTTCTGTGTCGAGGGCAACCCGTCTTCCTCCTCATAGGCCTTGGGATTGCGCGATTGACCTGATTCCAGGAAAAAACCCTCCTCTGTCACATATTTATTCGTTGTCTGAGCCAGAGACCCGGGCAATGGAGGAATACGTGTCCGAGACCCTGGAGCAGGGGTTTATCAGGAAATCGCATTCCCCTGCCTCCGCCAGTTTCTTTTTCGTGAAGAAAAAGGACAGGGGTCTCCGGCCATGTATTGACTATCTTGGGCTCAATGAAGTCACGGTGATGTACACGTACCCACTGCCCCACATCCCGGCAACCATCGAGCGGCTTCGGGGTTCCACCTTCTTTACGAAGTTGGACCTCCGAAGCACGTACAACCTGGTGCGTATACGGGCGGGTGATGAATAGAAGACTGCTTTTAGTATGGCCTCTGGCCACTATGAATATCTAGTTATGCCTTATGGCTTGGCAAACGCCCCCTCTGTATTTCAGGGCTTTGTAAACGATGTCCTACGGGACATGTTGGATCGTTTTGTAGTCGTCTATATCGACGACATCCTAGTTTATTCCCAGTCGTTTGAACAGCACATACAGCATGTCAGACAGGTACTCACCCGCCTGTTAGAGCACGGGTTGTACGTGAAGGCTGAGAAATGTGAGTTCCATAAGGAGGAGGTCACGTTTCTCGGTCACCGCATCGGTCGGGAGGGGGTCTCTATGGAGGAGGTAAAGGTGGGTGCAGTGTCTGAGTGGCCTGAGCCCACGACAGTCAAAGATGTGCAACGGTTCCTGGAGTTCGCCAACTACTATCGGCGTTTTATAAAGAACTATAGCACAGTGGCTGCCCCTCTTACATCGCTCCTCCGAGGCTCTCCAAAAACATTGTATTTTACCCCGGTGGCACGCACCGCCTTCGCTAAACTTAAAAGGGCGTTTTGCAGTGCTCCTATTCTAAAAATGCCTGATCCGGAACGGCAATACACCGTAGAGGTGGATGCTTTGGAGGTAGGAATTGGGGCAGTCCTGTCGCAACATCACGGTTTCCCCAGGAAATTACACCCCTGTTCTTTTTTTTCCAAGAAACTGACGGAGGCGGAAAGGAACTATGACGTCGGCCACCGCGAACTGCTTGCTGTGAAGGAGGCGTTGGAGGAGTGGCGCCACCTTCTAGAAGGAGCCCGGCAGCCTTTTGTAGTTCTAACCGATCACCGCAACCTGGAACACGTTC
>JBBJLR010089953.1:0-10387 GCA_037577145.1 Brachypetersius gabonensis | reverse complement strand
CATGGGGGAAAGACAAATACAGACTCAAGGAACAAGGGATCGGCTGGGGCTTAAATAGGGAAACAGAAACGAGACACGGGTGTAACTGATAATAAAGAGACGCGATACAAACCGAACATGGAGACTAGGAAGTGAGCTAGGGGAAAGGGAGCAAGGAGAAAACGGAAGTAGCAAGTGACACGGGGAAGCACGCAAGTAGACAAAGGGAAAGAGAGGAAGGAAGTACAGGAGGTGAAACGGAGGAGTGATGGAACATGGGGAAAACACAAAACAAAACACGGAAGTTAATACTCGGGGGATGAAGAACGAAATCTACAGGCGGAGAGCGAGGTGACCGTTACACACTCTCTCCCTCTCTCAGAAAATGAATGAATGAATAAATTAATGTTTGCGTAATAGACTATTATGTTGCTTGGCAGCCATAGCCTACTGTAGGCCAATTATGTTATAGTGGAAGAGCCGTGCATTGCTTTTATTATTAGAAACACTTTATTAATGTCATTTTTTATATGTCATCTTTTGTGAATCTTCTCGCTTCAAACTATTACAAGAATCTTCTTGCTTCCATATATGAATGGAAACAGGGCATCAAATGGTGAAAAGCTTTGTTGTATATTTTCTCCTTGTACAGAGACTCCAGACCGCGTGTCCATCAGCACTGTGGATCACTCTGGACCGATGACTGAAGGTGAACAGTATGAGCTCCAGTGTGACATTCTGAATGCTGCTCCTGCTCAGTTCCTCACTGTGAATTGGTTCAAAGGAGAGAATCCAGTGGAAAATGAAAACTTTTTTGTTCAGATCAAAACTCCAGTGAATCTGACTGCTAAATTCCAGATCACTCCCAGCAGACATGATGAAGGAACTGAGTACAGGTGTCAGGCAGAACTGAATCTGGGACCAGATGGACCTCATCCTCCTCCTACAGTGACATCAGACCCTCTCCACCTAACAGTGCACTGTGAGTTCTCCACAGATTGGATTATCTTATTCAGAATACATTTTCTTCATTTCATTTTTCTGCTAATATGTTACCTAATATGTATTTCAATAAGCCTTTTCAATTAGACCATTGTCCCTCAAGGGAGCTCAGTAACACTAAAATAAACACTGGCTCATTACTCTGATTTATCAGCCTTCTCTGGCTTTAGCAGGAACTATGTTTGTACAACAAATCTGAGTGTTGAGTTCTTCTTTAGAGTTAATCTGACATGCGTGTTTACTGCCATGAGCTTAATTCAACATGAGATAACCTAATAAGATGTTGATTGTGTTTTTATTCGAGATTAAGTATTCTTAGTGTACTGTTTTCTGAAAACTGCCTGTTTCAAAATGTAACATGGGCTGAATTATGCTGAATTTCTCTGTTACGAATAATTTAGTTCATTCTATTCTGAATTCCAAGTATTCAGAATAGAATGCTACATTACAACGGGTTGCCAGTCTTTTAGGTACACCCTACACTAATTGGCCAATTGATTGAGTGCACATACACTTAGTTGCTATATCAGTGAAACCACCAATGAGACCACCACTTATATTACAGGAGTTGTGGTCTATTCTCAGCAGTCACTCTGACTTGGTCGTGTGTGTGGTTTGGGTACGACTGTATTGGGATGTGTTTTTCCCACACTGTACACTTTCTGGCCACTATTACACACACCCATGTGGTTCATACCTGCTGTAGGTGTACAGTTACACACCGTATGTACAAACTGTATTTGTGCCCATTCATCGCTGGCCTGTTTCTGGCCACAGGACCGCTGTTAATGGGCTTCTTTTAATGGTTAATTTCACCCTTCCCACTCTACTTTGCGCTAATAATGTTCTGTAGTGTAAGTTACTCTTGTGCTATTGATTGTTTCATTTGCGTCTACAGCCCCTGCTTGTATGTGCACTACTCAAAGAACATGTGTTCACTGGTGGTTTTCTGGTGGTTCCTATCCATCAGTGGATATGGTAGAGGGGGTGGCCGATAACTGCACAGTGACATATGGGCTACAATCAGTAAATGTACATGCAACTAGGTGGCAAGTGTGACTGATGACTAACCCAACATTGGAGATGATATTGACTGTGGTGTCTTGTCTTTCAGATGCCCCTGACTTTGACTGTCTCTCAGTCAATGAGGAGAGAGAACACAGTCTCCTTCAGGATTGTGCAGTTATGGCTTCTCCTGCAGCCAATGTCTCCTGGTACAAAGATGGAGTGGAGGTGGAGCCCCCAGGTAATCTCACTAGGAGAGATAATAGCTTTTACAGAATAACTGCATAGAACGAGCTTGGAAGCGCACATCACAATTTGAGCAACAGTGTTCTGTGTAAGTCACTGTCCTTTAACACTTTGCTGAAGATGATCTGTCAGAAGACAGAGAAATGCAAAAATAGGTAGAAATGATTTCTTAGCCTTAGTTCTTCTTTAGTTTACCTCACAACCTTTTATAATGGCTGTATTATCAGACGTACATTTTCTTCCACAGACGGTCCAGAAATAGAGTCAGGAGAGAGCTCAGTAGTGGTGTATAAGGGCAGGAGTGTGTCTCTGACCTGCACTGCTGAAGGGAATCCAGAGCCTGAAGTAATGTGGACATTTCAAAATCGAACTAAAGCCACTGGAGGGAGACAAACAAACCTGACCTTTTCTGCAACATCTGCGGACAGCGGCGAGTATACGTGCACCGCGATGAATAAAATTGGGATGAAGACAAGAAAGGTCAAACTGGTGGTAAACGGTAGGCCTCTCATCACTGGTGTGACTTCATATTACAGAGAAACTTTTATAGAAATATGTGTTGGATAAAATGTTTGATTCTAAATGAAGGTATGATATACAGTCATGGCCAAAATTGTTGGCACACCTGAAATTCTTCCAGAAAATCAAGTATTTCTCACAGAAAAGTATTGCATTAACACATGCTTTGCTATATACAGGTTTATTCTCTTTGTGTGTATTGGAACAGAAGCAAATTTGATATAATGTCACACAAAACTCCAAAAATGGGCTGGACTACATTAATATTTGGTTGCACACCCTTTGGAAAAAATAACTGAAATCAGTCACTTCCTATTACCATCAATAAGATTTTTACATCACTCACCTGGAATTTTGGACCATTCTTCCATTGCAAACTGCTCCAGGTCTCTCATATTGGAAGGGCGCTTTTTCCCAACAGCAATTTTAAGATCTCTCCACAGGTGTTCAATGGGATTCATTTCTGGGTGCTTTCTGAAGTATTTCTGGGTGCTTTCATTTACATTTACATTTATGGCATTTATCCAACGCTTTTATCCAAAGCGTCTTTCATTCCCTACCTACAGGGGACAGTCTCTCCCTGGAGCAACTTGGGGTTAAGGGTCTTGCTCAGGAACAGTGGTGGTGCTGAAGGTAGGATTCTTGGTGTGGGGGCAAGTATCCTACCCACTGAGCTACCTCCACCCTGCTGGAAGACCCAAGATCTCAGATGCAAACCCAGCTTTCTGACACTGGACCCTACAGTGTGACCCAAAATCCTTTGGTAATTCTCAGATTTCACGATGCCTTGCACACAGTCAAGGCACTCAGTGCCAGAGGCAGCAAAACAACCCCAAAACATCACTGAACTTCCACCATGTGTGACTGTAGGTACTGTGTTCTTTTCTTTATAGGCCTCATTCCATTTTTGGTAAACAGACTGATGTGCTTTACCAAAAAGCTCTGTCTTGGTCTCATCTCTCCACAAGTACATTTTGGCAAACTATAGTCTTGCTTTTTTATGTCTCTGTGTCAGCAGTGGTGTCCTCCTGGGTCTCCTGCCATAGGGTTTCATTCCATTTAAACGTTGACGGATAGTTTGCGCCGTCACTGATGCTCCCTGAGTATCTGCAGGACAGCTTGAATTTCGTTGGAACATGTTTGGGGCTTATCCACCATCCAGACTATCCTGCGCTGCAACCTTTCATCAGTTTTTCTCTTCCGTCCCGCCCAGGGAGATTAGTTACAGTGCCATGGGTTGCAAACTACTTGATAATGTTGCGCACTGTGGACAAAGGCAAATCTAGATCTCTGGAGATGGACTTGTTACCTTGAGATTGTTGGTATTTTTCCACAATTTTGGTTCTCAAGTCCTCACACAGTTCTCTTTTCCTCTTTCTGTTGTCCATGCTCAGCGTGGCACACACAGACACACACTGCAAAGACTAAGTGAGCTTCTTTCCTTTTCATCTGCTTTCAGGTGTGATTTTTATATTGCCCACCTGTTACTTGCCCCAGGTGAGTTTAAAGGAATGTCACATACTTGAAACAATCTTACAGTATTTATCCACAATTTTGAAAGGGTGCCAATAATTTTGTGGGGTGGAGGTAGCTCAGTGGGTAGGATACTTGCCTCCAGATCAAGAGGTCATGGGTTCAAATCCTACCTTCAGCAGACCACTACTGGGTCCCTGAGCAAGACCCTTAACCCCAAGTTGCTCCCTGTACTTAGGGAATGAAAGTTGCTTTGGATAAAAGCGTCTGCTAAATGCCAAAAATGTAAATGTCCAGCCCGTTTTTGGAGTTTTGTGTAACATTATGTCAAATTAGCTTTTTTTTCATCCTGTCTTCGTTTTGTTCCAATACACACAAAGAGAATAAACCTGTGTATAGCAAAGCATGTGTTAATGCAATGCTTTTCTGTGAGAAAGACTTGATTATCTGGAAAAATTTCAGGGGTGACAACAATTTTGGCCATGACTGTACATCATGGTTATGGCCACTAAATGTTGACAAATGATTTTCTTGTATGGTCTCCTGCTTGGGCAACACAAATTGTTCAAGACTCAGTTCAATAAAGTGAGGAATGACATGTGAGAGTGCCTTATAGAGCAGTGGTTCCCATCCTGGGCTCTGGGCCCTCCTTAGGGGGCGCTAGAGATCGCAGGGGGTGCGCACAAATTTCTTTGCACTGAGGTTACCAAAATTATATTTGTACACATTAAAAAATGTAATAATGGAATAACTTATTGTTGATTGACGTTTGTTATTATTGTAATTAATAGCTGGTGTTGACATGAAGTGCATGTGAGTATCAACAGACTTGCCCTGTTTAAGTTAACTGTCTGAAGTTTGTTTGTTTATTTGTTTTTGAAAAAGGCTTTTGGAGTGTCAAGACACTTCTAAAAGTTAAAGATAATACGTAAAAAAGTACTTTTTTACGTTTTCTCCTGGTCACCGTTTACTGTGCCCTTCAGCCAAACATTTTCATGGTCAAAAGTACATTCGTCTTTGCAAATCTTCCCACAGAGACTCCAGACCGTGTGTCCATCAGCACTGTGGGTCACTCTGGACCGATGACTGAAGGAGAACAGTATGAGCTCCAGTGTGACATTCAGAATGCTGCTCCTGCTCAGTTCCTCACTGTGAAATGGTTCAAAGGAGAGAATCTAGTGGGAAATGAAACCTTTTATGTTCGGATCAAAACTCCAGTGAATCTGACTGCTAAATTCCAGATCACTCCCAGCAGACATGATGATAAAACTGAGTACAGGTGTGAGGCAGAACTGAATCTGGGACCAGATGGACCTCATCCTCCTCCTACAGTGACGTCAAACCCCCTCACCATTATAGTGCAGCGTGAGTTCTATACATATTGGTTTATTTTTTAAGATTGATAAAGGAATGTATGTAATTGCTGCATGCCCTCTTCAGGCTCTTCAAAGGGTTCTATTGGGAAAAAGTCTCCCAGAGCTAATTTACTCTCAAATTTCATCTGTATTACTGCGTCACTTGGTTTACCACCCTGAAAAATGCTTGGGCCTATTGGACAGTGGATAATAGTGATCTATGCGTTTGATTTTGAGAAAAAAAAATTGAACTGAAATTGTAAAGTTAGATCTTTTGGGAAAGAAGTTCCCCCAGGCAACACTTAATTAAGCTGCTTTTCTGGCTGCTTTGCTGGAGGTGAGTTTGTTATGTGCTTTTATTACTTGCACTAGGATGTGTAGGATGATATTGCCTTAATTGATATTATTGATGTAGCTACAGCAAGAACAATATTAACATTAAGTGAATGAACATTAAAATTCACAAGGCAAACAGTTTGACAGTAAACAGACACAGTTCTTAAAGTGTTCAACTCCTAGATTTTTTCTGTGTTTTTGCCCCCAATGAGATTTCATATCACAATGATACTGTGGGGTTTCAGGCACCAGAACAAGTAAAAATTCTTTGGGTTTTTGTTACATGGCCATTTTACAACTTCCTTAGCCATATATTCAATAAGCCTCCGCTTTTCACGGGGGTTACATTCCAAGAGCACCCGCATATCGTGAAAAACTGCGTTGTTGTGTTTTGGTAAAAAAAAATGTGAAGGTAAATAAATAATCAGAATCAGAAAACATTATTGCTTAAAAAAACGATAGCATTAACGGTTAGCATTAGCGGTGTACAAAGACTCGTACGCAAAAGAAACGTTGAGATAACTCTCTGACCACATCTTTAGACAGGGCACAGCATACTAATATTAAATAAACTGAGATAACTGTTGAAAATGGAGAGGGGGGTGGCGGTTAACATGGAGCAGTCATGCTACATGCTGCAGCAGGCTTCTTCTTCTTCTTTTTATGGCGGTTGACTTTTCAGTGTATTACAGTTAAAAGTGTATTACTGTGTGTATTTCATCTGAATGTTGATAAGTGATGAACTGTTTTGGCAGGTGCTTGTCCCATTACTGTGCAGCCTACTCAAGTGGTGGTTGAATACGGAGCCACAGCCTCCGCAAACTGTTCCACTACCAAGACTCACATGGGAATGGGCTGGGAGGCCTCTCAAGGAAGTGTGGGCCTGAATGATAAGGTCCAGTTAATCACCTGGCATGTGGAGAACCTTAGAAATTGGGGCATAAAACCATATTGTTTTATCAATGTAGACAGAACAGAGCCGTGCAGACGTGATCTCCTGGTCACCGTTTACAGTGAGTTGCTGAGGTTTATCTGTAGGCTTTGAAATAAAATGCATCTCCTCTCAGCCAAACATTCATCATTGCAAATCTTCCCACAGAGATTCCAGACAACGTGTCCATTAACGTTATGAATCATTATGGACCGATGACTGAGGACGAACCATATACACTCAGGTGTGTAGTTCATAATATTGCTCCTGCTCGGTTGGTTACTGTGAAGTGGTTCAAAGGAGATGCTCTGTTGGGAAATGTATCCACAAAAGGACAGGGGATCCAGGGGCCAGAGACTCTGACACCTAAATACAAGATCACTCCCAGTAAACATGATAATGGAACTGAGTACAGGTGTAAGGCTGAACTGGATCTGGGAAAAGAAGGACCTCAGCCTCCTCCTATAATGTCATCGGAACGCCTCACCATTATAGTGCATTGTAAGTTCTCCACAGATTTAGTTCCTTGAGACTTTGGACATTTTTTTGATGTTATATGTGTCATTGTTTCCTCTTTTCAGTCGAAGCTGTTTACCTTTTATATTCCTTTGCATCGTTGTTTCAGATAAGCCTGCAATAAAGTGTTCAGATTGGGCTCCATTGGTAAATACGTCTCTGGACACACGCAGTAACACTGTCACGGGAAACCCAACCCCAAAAATTATGTGGTTTCAAGGAAATTCATCGGTCGAACCCTCCAAGCGTCTCAGTAAACATGACTCTGGGCAGTATAAATACATTGCCTCTAATAACAAAGGCAGCGCATCCTGCATCACCAATATCACAGTGGAGTGTGAGTGGAAAAACTGCAATCCCACTGGTTCATTATGTGTTTATCATTAAGCAGTCATTTAAGGACCGCACCAGCATTGCAGCTGATACTGACTATAACTTCTCTTCTTTCAGATGCTCCTGAATTTGAGTGTCCTTCCAGCTATGAGGAGAGAGAACACAGTCTCTTCCCTAATTGCACAGTCGTGGCTTCTCCTGCGGCCAGTGTCTCCTGGTCCAAAGATGGAGTGGAGGTGGTGCGCCCACACAGTCTCACTAGGAGACATAATGGCTCCTACAGAATTACTGCATGGAACAAGCATGGAACTGAAGTCCACCACTTGACCATCAATGTTCAGTGTAAGTTTATTTTCTTGTAAAATTGTGCATTGTGCAATCAAATTTGTCCAATGTTTTGTGTAGTTTTCTGCAGTTTCTAGACACATTACTTGCTTGATTTTAGTGTTTTTTATTACTTTTACGTGACTTAGTAGAGACCAAGTGCTAGTATGTCGCCCAGCACCTTAATATCCCATTTCTTATACTTTCACAATAACTGAAGAGGAATAAGACTACTGGGTTATGACTTGCATAAATCCATGTGTGATCAGCGTGAAAGTGTGTATGTCTCTGTTCACCTCGCTCAGTCATCAACTGACACATCTCACAACCTCACAGCCTCATAGCACAGTGGACAACTCTCAAAAAAGCACCTAAACAAAGTTAAAACTTTCCAAGCGCGTCAAAAAGGAATACAACTTTTTTTACATTGTAAGTTCATAGCCCTGATGGGGTGGCGGTGGCCTAGTGGTAGGATACTTGCCTTCGGACCAAAAGATCACAGGTTCGAATCCTACTTCCAGCACACCACCACTGGGTCCCTGAGCAAGACCCTTAACCCCAAGTTGCTCCAGGGAGACTGTCCCCTGTAGTTAGAGAATGGAAGTCGCTTTGGATAAAAGGGTCTGATAAATGCCATAAATGTAAATGATTTATCATATTATACCGTTCAGATGACATTGTTCCTTGTTTTCTCATAATCTTGTCTCAAAACATCCTTTGATTTTGATCAAGGTTCTAATAATAGCAATTTAAAATGGGTTCCTATTGTTCACAACTACGTGAATGCAGCTCGGTTTCTACATTTACAACATTTTATGAGAATTACACAAATTTTTTAAATTTTTTTCCACAGACGGTCCAGAAATAGAGTCAGGAGAGAGCTCAGTAGTGGTGTATAAGGGCAGGAGTGTGTCTCTGACCTGCACTGCTAAAGGGAATCCAGAGCCTGAAGTGATGTGGATATTTCAAAATCAAACTAAAGCCACTGGAGGGAGACAAACAACCCTGACCTTTTCTGCAACGTCTGCGGACAGCGGCGAGTATACGTGCACCGCCATGAACAAAATTGGGATGAAGACAAGAAAGGTCACACTGGCAGTAAACGGTAGGCAGTTTACTGTATAATATATGTTATTTTATAATCTCGTGTAATGAATATGAATTAATGTGTATAGCCCTGTAATGACTTTCTAATAATCTGCTTCTCTTGCTTTCTTGTTTTTTTTTTTTAGATTACCTTATTGTAATTATATTGGTTTGCCTCACTGTTTTGTTGATCTTCATCATATTTGCTATCCTGGTTGTATGTTTCACAAGAAGGCGGACTGGAAAGTATGAATTACAGTGTAATGGTGGGGCTCATAGTATGGCACTGCTGAACGAAAACACCCATGGATAAATGGTAAGCTGGACGAAAAATCGTTAATCGATGAAGACATCTTTCATAGTAAAAGCAGAATAAACTGAATAAACTGAGTAAAGCTAAAGGAGGGGGACAAAGCTAACTGTCAAACTGCAAGGTTGCTTCTCATTAACCTCAATGAAAATGTTGTGAAAAGTTTGCTTTCTTTATTCTATCAGCTTGGGGGCATCTGAAAAATACAGATTTCTTCAAATATAAATGTAAAAAATGAGCTTTTAGTTTATTATATATAAATGGGAGCATGGCTGAAATAAAGTGAGTCAAGAACTGTAGTCATTTTTGTTCAATGTGGGTTTTTTCATATCTACAAGTCTTTTGTGTGCTTGCCTTTGTAAACTTGCTGCATTTTCTTGAAATGAATGGTTGAATGGAATGAACGGCACTTGAACTTAAAGGACTTCTCAGAGCGGTTAGAACACAGGACTCAACGTGAGCTGGAAAACAGAACTGCACTGTACAGTCAATTTAGATTTAGAGAACCTTATTTTTCTCCATGGCTGGTTCTAGTTCTGCACTACTACTCCTGAGGCAGTTCCTCTCTAGCTCACAGTAAATCATGCTGTGTCCTAAACCAGACTGAAAAGTCTGCTGCACCTTAATAAAGAGCTGAATGTGGTTTATTTGAGATAAGAGTTTTGGGGATGTATTTACAGAAACGATTTGGGTGACTATTGACTTGACTAGTGTTTGTTCTGTTAATCTCATGGCTCTGTTTCTCACGAAGCTAAATTTGGACCCCAAATATGTCTTGACTGATTGACTATTTCTGGGGTATGTGCTTTGCTGCTTCAGTTTGATGTGTTGATGAACCATTCCTTAAATAAGACAAGCCTGATAACTGTGTCTTTTATATGTTGTAATTATTAAATACACTGTTAATAAATAGTAGATCATTTGTGACACCATTGATGTCCCTGTTGTCTATTTATTATTATTATTTATTGT
>JBBJLR010089942.1:0-10388 GCA_037577145.1 Brachypetersius gabonensis | reverse complement strand
CTCTGAACTGGTGTTCGGCGCATAAGCACAAACAACAGTCAAGACCCGTCCCCCCACCCTAAGGCGAAGGGAGGCTACCCTCTTGTCCACTGGGGTAAACCCCAGTGTACAGACACCAAGCTGGGGAGCAATAAGTATGCCCACACCTGCTTGTCGCCTCTCACCATGGGCAACTCCAGAGTGGTAGAGAGTCCAACCCCTCTCGAGGAGACTGGTTCCAGAGCCCAGACCATGCGTTGAGGTGAGTCCAACTATATCTAGTTGAAACCTCTCTTCCTCGCGCACCAGCTCAGGCTCCTTCCCCACTAGAGAGGTAACATTCCACGTCCCTAGAGCTAGCTTCTGCAGCCAAGGATCGGACCGCCAAGGACCCCGCCTTCGGCTGCCACCCAATTCACACTGCACCCGAACCCTAAGGCCCCTCCTACAGGTGGTGAGCCCATTGGAAGGGGGACCCATGTCATCTCTTTGGGCTTTGCCCGGCCGAGCCCCATGGGTATAGGCCCGGCCACCAGGCGCTCGCCATCGAGCCCCACCCCTAGGCCTGGCTCCAGAGGGGGACCCCGGTGACCCGTGTCCAGGCAAGGGAAAACATGTCTCCACTGTGTTTTTCTTTTATGAGGGTTCTTGTGAGCCGTTCTTTGTCTGGCTCCTCACCCAGGACCTGTTTGCCATGGGAGACCCTACCAGGGGCTTTTGCCCCTGACAACATAGCTCCTGGGATCAATGAGAATGCGCAAACCCCTCCACCACGATAAGGTGCCGGCTCCAGGAGAGATACTAACAATACTATGAGTGTCCATAACTGTTCACTGCTTAACTTTACTTGTTTCCTTAAGTGAAAGGAAAAGTTCGGTGAAAAGTTTTCAGTCCTCTATACATGCTAATTACTTCCTACAACCCTGGGGTCTAAAGCCCTCTTGTCTATCCGTCCTAGTGACGTCCCTGTAGGTAAACACACCGGTACGAAGACTCTATCTCGCCCCCTACAGTGCAATTCGGCTAGGTATACATCCGCGCTAAAACATCAAGGTGAAAGTCATCATAGCTTGCGTAGTATAGACCCAGCTCCCAACCCAACTTTGTGAATAGATTAACGCAGATATTTTTCTTGTCGTCCGATAAGAATCTCATGTTAACGCAGCACGTTAGCGCCGATAAAGGCCCACCACTAGTTTTTATGAAAATCGATTTTATTATGTGACTCACCATTCTACATGGGTAAATTAACGCGGCGCACCCAAACACTGTAGCAGGGTTTGTGCCCATGAAAAGTCTTGCTCCCTCTGCAATATGGAATTGGTTCGGTTTTGTGCCGTCGGACACGGACCAAACAAGTCCTGTGTCTGACAGCTTAGGCAGCGCAGTCAGGGCTCCAAATGGTGACTAAAATGATCACCAATGCAACTAGATTATTTATTTTGCAACTAGTTTTTATCATTTCAGTTGCCAATGGTGATTGTCTCTCACAACCAAGAGGAAAGAGAAATCTTATAATGTGCAAACACGCTCAACCCGAGTCTACCGCTCCTACTACACTGTCACATGCTAAGTCGGATCATTTGGATCAGATTACTAAGAAGATTTGGCTCTTTTGGCTCTTTTTATGCTCTTAAAGGCATAGACAGACAGGGAGACTTCGCATTCCCTGTGTTCCCCGTTCACACGATACAGCTGCGCATGGCCAAAGCGGCAATTTAAGTAATACAGGTAGACGTGGTTTTCTGATAAAAACACAATAAGACTCTGTGACAAAAAATACAAAAACATTTTATTGTCTGTGGTCAGTCTAGTAATATTCTATGTCTGTGCCCAAATTTAGTCAAAGAACCGACAACCCATTGCAGAGCCCGTTCTAAAATTTACAAATAGACAGTAATCCCACAGGAGTCGCGGATTCAGTCACACGCAGATTTTTTTAAAGAATCAAATTCATCCTTGCCTTTTTTTTGAGAACCCGACTGTATTACCGCCACCAGCCCAGCTGTGGTAGTAATACACTGAAAAGTTGTCAACCACCATGAAAAGAAGAAGAAGAAGAAGCCTGCTGCATTCCTGCTCTGTGTCTTGTCCTTTTATTTTAGTGTTTTAAACTCCCTCCCCCCAATTTTCAAGTTATCTCAGTTTATTTAGTATTAGTAAGTGGTGCACTGTCTAAACATAGAGAGAGTGGAGAGAGTAGAGATAGTTATTTCAATATTTATTTTGTGTACGAGTCTTTGCACACTGCTAATGCTAACAGTGTTTCTCTCTCTCCCTCTCACACTCCCAATCACTCACACACACACACACACAAATAAACCAATATTTCCTACCTTGTCCCTGACTTAACTGAGCGTCATCACAGAGAGCTGGTTTTCTTTTGGGTACGAGTCTTTGCATGCTGCTAATGCTAACTGCTAATGGAATTACTGTATATGCAAAAAATAAAGATTAAATACACAAGAAACATCGTTTTTTTTAAAAAACATGTATTTATATGATATTTGACAGAGATTATGGCTCCTAAAAATATTTGGTTCCCAAACATGGTTTTTATTTTGTCTGGAGTCCTATACTGTGGAAAAGCATGGATTCATTAACATGCTAAAAGTTTTAGACCCAAAATACATGCACTTTAACATGAACTTTAACCCTAAAGTAAAATAAATAAAGTTAAATCTTGTTTTGAACCATTTATTTGTCATCTGTAGTTTGACTTTGAGGAGGGGAAAATCAAAATTGGATACATTGTGAAAAAATCTGAGATTTTCTTTTTAGGCCATATTGCCCAGCTCTATAACAAGACTGTTTTAAAGGGAATTATGGTCAGTGTCTCAAAAAATTACTAGTCTTAGACTGAATCATGGTTATTCTGTGCTATGGAGAATGTCTTTCTATCTTGATGTATTTTCTATGTTGTTTTTATGTTTCTATGTTTTGTGTGTGTGTGTGTGAGTGAGAGAAAGAAAGAGAGAGAGAGAGAGAGAGAGAGAGAGAGAGAGAGAGAGAGAGAGAGAGAGAGAGAGAGACAGAACATTGACAGAACTGTAATACTAGAGTTAAAGAACAGAGATTCTCTGCATGAAGAGGAGAAAGGGGTGTTTATAATAAGACACTCTTTGTCTTTCGTGAGCTACTGTTTACAGCTGAAGGTGAAGGACCCCAACACTGCTGAAGAGGATTTCTGTGCTGACCAAGCAAGGCCAGGAAGCACACTGGGGGTCATGTACAGATGAAGGCTTCTGGGCTCCAATCTGGGAAGCTCAAAAGAAACCACCTGAACCTTGGAGCACCTGGAAGGCTGACCCTCTGAAGTCATACTACACTCTGTTCTACATCAGCACACAGCTCACTACTGCTAAACCAATTTATCAAAGCAGACCTTCCTGACCTGAGTATGAGAGAAAGGAGAGAGAGAGAGAGAGAGAAATGGAGACTGAAACTGAGACCTCTGGGAATGATGCATCTTTGAAAGTAAATCATCTAAACAAATGAGAAAGAAGGAGAGCGTGTAGTAGGACAAGTAGGATTGGAAGGTCAGCTCATGCTGAAACAATGCAGATTTTTTTCTCTTTAACGTACAGTTATTAGCTTCAATTGCCCTCATATTGCAAAACTTGTCAGTATTTGGCAGATTCCAGAAATATTGACACCTTTTTTTGTCAATACCAAATAACAATAAAATGCAAATATAACATATAATGCAGAAAAGAAGTTATTATAAAGTTAATAGAAAATTACTTGAATGCTTTAAGTTCCATTAAAACAGTCTTATCTAATGATATTATAATAATATTAAAAAAATATTTGAATATATGTATTTATATTGCATGTTATTCTCTTATGTCAGTTTTATCTTTGTCTGGTTAATCTTAGGATGTGCGTTCCACTAGCGTTGGTTACATGCTAATTACAAATACACCAACAAGGTCCTAACTGTGATGATCTGACAACTGGGTCAGAGCATCTCCAAATGGAAGGCCTTGAGGGGTGGTCCTGGTATGCACTGGATATTACCTAACCAAAGTGCCCCAGGTAATGACAACCAGTTAAGTAGCGACAGGGTCAAGAGTGCTCTAGGCTCACTGATGCACATGTTGAGCGAAGGCTACCCTGTCTGGTCTCATCTCCTGGACAAGCTACTCTAGCACAAATAGGACTGGATCATGAAGCAATGGAGAATGTGATCTGGTCTGGTGAATAAAATTTTCTTTTGGATGGATGGGTACATTTAAATTGCTCGCCTGGAGAAGAGATGGCACTATGGAAAGAAGGCAAGATAATTGAGGTGGTGTGATGCTCAGGGCAATGTTCTGCTGGGAAACCTTGGGTCCTGCATTCATCTGGATATTACTGCAATACGTTCCACACACGGATGCGGACCAACTACATCCCTTCATGGCAGTGATATTGCCTCATAGCAGGTGCTTCTTTAAGTAGGATACTGTGCCCTGCCACACTGTATAAAATGTTTAGGAATAGTTTGAGGAACATGGTTTCAAGATGTTGACTTGGCTTCCAAATTACCCAGACCCTAATTTAATGGGAACATTAATGGGATGTGCTGAACAAACTAGTCTGATCCATGCAAGCACCTTGCAACGTACAAAACTTAAAAGGACCTTCAGAAAACATCTTGGTGCCTGATACCACAGCACACCTTCAGTGCTCCTCTGGAGTTCATGATTCGATGAGTCAGAGCTGTTTTAGTGACACAAGGGATGCTAACACAATATTAGGTAGGTGGTTTTCATGTTAGGGCTAATTGTGGAAGGCAAATCACTTCTGATGTTCATAGAGGATATAGTGAACACAAATACTAAAACAAACAGTGATAAAAGGTTTCATGCACAAAGGAAAAAGTAATAAACCAGAGCAAGTGATTTGGAAGAGCTGCCAGAGGTTTGCCCAGTGCTATTGGCACTTTGTCTAGGAGCAGATGCTCAGGCCAGATAAGACCAAAATGTAATTCACAGGCCGACTTTTACAGGAAGGGGAAGACGCAGGTATTGAAAAGAGCAATCCAGCTCTAGGGGCACTTAAAAATCAAGAGCAAATATTTTTAAGAGTTCAAATAGCATGATAAATTTATTAGAACAAAAGAACAATTTTTAATCAAAAGCATAGTTCCTTGCCCCAGAAAGCATCTCAGAAATTGTGGTCAAAGAACTTGTAAAGAAAAGGAAAACTGATGACTGGAAAGAAAATCAATGCAGTGGTATTTTTAGCATTCTGGCACTCTGAAGCTTGGACAGAACTGTCACATATAGGGAAAATAAATACTTGTTTATTTACTTGAGAAATTAAAATATATTGTTACATTTCAAAATGTATTTCATACAAAATATATTAAGTGTTTGAAAATATATATTCAAACATTGTAAATGTATTTGATGATGCACATTATATTAGATGTTGTGTATAGACCTATAACAATCTAGAAAATGTCTTCACAGATGAATGACCCAAGATCGTTGTCCAGGGAAGTGTTCTCTAATATTAATAATTCTATTATACTTTAGACTATTCCTTAATTTTAACCCTAACCCTAACACCCACAACAACAATATTTATCATTTTGTTTTTCCACCACTGCATTAATCTTTTCTTTCCTCATAATCACATAATCTGTTTCCAGCTCTATTTTGAAACACTTGCATTTGGAAAATTAGTCTATGCTCTTTAGCAATCCAGCTTCTGACTGGATGATTTTAAGTATGTAAAGGTCTGGCATTTCTATGATGAACAACCTTTATTTCACATGTAACCTGCTGTTGTGGAGGCGCTAAAGGTGTAGCCACTGCTCTGTGTGAGGTCTTTCTGGGACAATGTTCCCTTCTTACTGCCTTTTCTGCAGCTATTTCTTACTATAACCTCATTGTTCTCTTTACAGAACACTGCAGAAAATATTGATGCCAAAAAGGTTGAAGCCATACCCTAAACACTGGTTTTTGACCCTAGTCCCAGAATAGTAGGACATACTACAACATGTAGAGCAGTAGTATGCCAGGATGAGGACGCCAGGATGAGGAATCGCTGCATAAAAGACCCTTTCATAGAATGACTCTTTAAAGAACAATTTGGATTGGATATTGAAGATATAAGAGCGTAATAAATACATAATAAAAAGGTTACATTTGTCCCTACACCAATTACATATTTCCCTTGCTCTTAAAATAAAGATTCCTAAACGTTTCTTGACAAAAGCCCTCAATTGACATTGAATCTTTCTATTAGACGGATAATCTCCAAACTCTCATTTACAACAAGGATTCCCAAAAGAACCATCTATGGAAATATCACAAGGGTTTTCTCTATGGCATCACTCCAAAAAGCAAAGACAATACTATAGCAGTTGTCTGAAAGTATACTGTGCTATACTCTGTCTGCAAATAAATTCATTTGATGTAAAAAAACAAACAACAAAAATTATTTAATGACAGACTTACTAAATATAACGAAAATACCCCATTAAGCCCTTTAAGAACACATACACGCAATAATACAACCGGGACGACCAATACCGCCTGGGATGACACTGACAGCTGTTTTAGTGTCACGGGTTATCAGTGTTTAAAATAGCAGCAGTTTGGATCTTTATATCATGCAAAAAGCTTATCACAAAATGTATAGATTGATATCGACACAAAGTACATCACTATGAAAGCATATAGCATATGGGATAATGTTTTCTTCCTCTGGGATGCAAATAAGTGGATCTGGAGATTTAGTAAGGACAACATGTCATTGATCCAGATGGAGGATTTCTGGAATGCACTGAGGGAGTTAAAGATTAGGGAACCATGCAGTCATATTGTAACCAAAACTGCTAGGGTATTTCCTCAACAATCTGAAAACTCAAAATGGTGAAAATCTCTGTCCATTTGAAACACCCCACATCTCTGAAGCATGAAATATGTCTCAAAATGTGATATTAATCCTTGCTAGCTTAGGATATATTGGACCCCAAGGGAAATAGTTCTAAAGATTTAAGCCCACAGTATAATCCTTCAGGAAATACATTTAACATTCAGGTAATTTCCCTGAAGTACTTTTTTAAATGTAAAATATATAGGCAAACGTTTCCCACCCATCAAGAGCACAGAGGGCACCAAAGGTCCTGATAAAGGAAAAGTTACAAAAGTAAAGTTATTATTATTATTTTCCCTGTTGTGATGAAGCCCTGTTACACATTCAGATGGAAATCCTCCAAGCTGTAAATCTAATATGTATGTGTAACTTTAAGTAAGGTATGGACTGTAAATCTCAGTCCATTGTTAAAACTGCTCGCTTGAAACTAGAGGCGAATTTCTTCAGCCTGGCTTTCAGAGGGATCAGGGTCTCTTGCAGCACCAAATTTACCCCCTTTTATCATCACAGTATTGATCCGTGGCACAGTAACTGTAGCGATGATTTATACTTTGTAGTGAATTAGGTGGACTGTAACTCAAACAGTGGGGTTATTTATGTAGCAGTGAATCCAAATGACTGCACTGCAGGCAGGTAAGGCTACACCTGAATGCATTTCACATCATTAGACCGCCTTGAAACAGGAATTGGTTTATTTTATGATTGTGTTCTATGTGCAATTATCTGAATCTGTCAGGGAAACTAATAAATAACTTCAAACCAAGGTGTATAACCAATGGATAACACAATCAGTGTTTTGGAATAACTATAAGCCAGGGTGTATAACCAATGGATAATACAGCCAGTGTATTAAAATACCTATAAACCAAGGTGTGTAACCAATCCATAACACAACCAGTGTGTTAAACACGTCAATACATCTACCTGAGCTGTAGCAGTGTTTCAACCTGCTGGCTGATGAGTTCAGCAGAGTGAGAGCTGCTCTTTGTTCGTTCTCCTGGGCTGCTGCATGCAATTCAAAGCGTTGTTAAGGTGGGCTGAAGCCGTAAAATAAGGGGTAACTACTAATGTCCAAAAATGCAAAAGCTAAATATAAATATGTCGCTGTCCACGTCTTTGGCTGAAAACGAGGTACTGAAATTAGGCCAAGGGTAATGATACAGACGTGTTATTTGAAACCGTCCCCCAAAAAGTTGAACATGATCAGTAACCCCCAGAGTGGCCAGCAGCGTTCATTCATCAGCCCCGCCCCTTCACGTCAACTGCGATTCTCTATAACGGGGCAAGGCGACCCTCACGCCCACGACCGAGCGCAGAAACAGGGGGCTTACCGTGGCCTGAGACGCGGTTGTCCACCTCGAGCTGGCCCCTCGCCTGAGGAGCGTTGAGTTGGATGAAAAGTGCCAGATAATGGGAAAAGCAGAGCAGCGCTCCGAGCAGCCCCATGTCTGTCCTGACGGCTCTTCAGCGATAGTTAGGCTAGTTCAGACACAGCCTGCACATGAGGCGGGGTCTGGTGGGCACGGTGACAGATAGATCCGTCTGGGGGGCACTACTGTCCTCCGCAGAGAGAGAGAGAGAGAAAGAAAGTGCAAGTGAGGCTGAATCTCCTCCGTGTCAAGCCCCACTTTCCCCCCCTCTCTCCTTCCTCCGCCTCGCTCCGGAGTCCACGAATTAGAGATAGACCGTGGTTGAGCGAGAAGGAGGAGGGGAAGAGGGAGGTGGAAGAGGAGTGAGTGGGCAGGGCTCTGCTGTATAATTGATTAGGCGGAGTGATACCGAGCGGTAATTAATTCATTAAACATTTACAGCGCGCCGAGACACGGGCTCAAATTTCACCTGCGAAAACTTCCCGGCTCTGGATCATTTGTCAAACAGACCGGCCCGAGCTCCCGAGATTTCTGTCGCGAGCGCGGAACAAATGCAATTAACAGTCTCAGACGTGTTTCAGTGAAATCAGCTGTGTTAGAGACACGGAAAGACGTCGAGGCCTTAATGGGAATCCGTTTATTCATTTGAATCTATAGACTGTTACAGAGAGGGAGAGGGAGAGAGAGAGATATATAAATAGATAGAGAAAGAGAGAGTGAGAGCAAGAGGACGTAGAGAGAGAGAGAGAAGGAAGAGAGCGCGATAGAGCGAGAGCGAGAGATCGCTGGCTTATATTGGAGCCACAAAGCGACAACTTCTTAATTAAGTTTTAATCAGTGTGAAATTATTAATTCACACTCTTTGTGGTGTGCTGTTCAGGTGTCGCCAGTTTCTTTTTAAATTTGCACATGTTGTTACCATTTCTACCTTTTCATCTCAAGCTGTAGTTGCCTTCCTACCATACAAAGGGTCCAAATTCACATTGGGTCACACGCTCTTGTCCCTTTAGATGAATAGCGAACAGAGTGAACTCACTGATAAGGGCACAAGCCTGTTAAACATGCTGCTGATGCCAGATATATGCAAGAGCTGGAAACACAAGTGGGCTACAACAGCAGCATCAAGGCCTGATGTTTGAAATTTACACCCGTCAGGGACACCAGACCCCTTCGGAATGCTGTTCCATTTCAGGACCTTGGACAGCAGCTGCTCATGTGAAACTTGAACTATGACAGTTTATAACTATGACAGTCTATCACAGTCCTAAAACTGAAGAACACAATGCATTTTATGATGTTTTCTCTCCCAGATAGACATCAACTCGGAAAGGGTCTGATGGTTTACTGATTCCTGCCTTTTCAACAAATATATACTGTTATGAGGTTTGTGGTCTGCAAAATAATCTTAGTCCAGCATGATTAATTAAGGTAAGATTCCAGTTTACAATGCTAGGCCTGGTACGTCTTATTTTATCTAAGCTGAATAAGAGGGAAAAAGAAAACTGCTGGATGCTCCTCATTGTCTCACTTTCCGTCTATGTCACACACAACCATTGGTTGCTTATCCACATATTCTCCAGACAAACTCACAGCTTGCCCTACACATTCCAGTCCTGCATAGTCCAACCCTAACTCAGCCTTACCCACACACCCAACACTAACCTTCACCATTCAAAAGACCTGGGACAGCCCTTGGTTCACCCCACTGTAAATAAAACACCCCTCCAGAGTCAAAGCCATTAGTCTAGTTGAGTGTTCCGTGCTTGCGCTACACCACCGGTAGCATCCTATCACACCAATTAATCATTCAACAGTTGACTATGTGCACACACACTCAGCCTGTTTCTCTCTTCTATGGCTTTCTCTTGAGCTGCTGCAGTTATGTGTTAAATGGAATTACACACATTTGAAAATAAAGGGTTATAAATGGCCTTTGACTGGGACATATGGCTCTAAGCAAAACCTTTATTTGGTGTAGAATCTTTGGAATTCAGTCACATATCTTGCTTACTAAAATGCAGTTTGAAAGGTTCATTACAACCAATGGCATCACTCCAAAGAAACCCTCTTTGGCAGCTTTGTGCCAAAGTTAGAGGTGTGTGTGTGTGTGTGTGTGTGTGTGTGTGTGTGTGTGTGTGTGTGTGTGTGTGTGTGTGTGTGTGTGTG
>JBBJLR010089921.1:0-10389 GCA_037577145.1 Brachypetersius gabonensis | reverse complement strand
ATGACAGACAAGCACAAGAACCAATAGTGAGACAGGCAATTACTAAGTGATGCACCACAGGTGGCAGGTGAACATAATAGAAGACAGATGACTAATTACATCATAGGGGAAATCACAGTCTCGTGTCGACCCCTGGTGGCCATAGGGGTGCACTGTCCCAGATAGGCGCCTGATTCCAGGCATGACAGTGACACTGGAGGAGGGTGACTGCCGAGAAAGGCTCAACTACCCAACATAACACACACAAACACACATAAACAGTCTCTACACCCTCGCCAACACTCAAAAAAACACATAAACAAATGCCAAATGGCCACTCACTCCTACTGCAAAGGCTCATGGGAGCCAGTCCATTTTACAGTAATAAAAATACAGGGCTTTAAGAACAACAAAAGGCAATACACAAGTGGAAAAACACAGACAGTCCAAGGGGAAAATTCTGGGCAGCAGAATTCAAACCTAGTGCAGGATTTATGTTAGGGCGCGTGCTTAGCTGATCTGCGTATAAGTGGGGGGTTACTGTATATATGTGAAATATTTAACATTTCTACAACATTTTTACAAAATGTCTTTATAACTTTACATAGGGTTTTTTTCGAACATGGTTCTTTGGGGAACCATAGAAGTGCTCGAAGTACTATTGGTGGCACTACTTTTTTAAGAATGTAGGTGTAAATTAAATATGATGTTTCTGCAACCTTTGGTTCCTTTAAGATTTTTAAGTGAAGGGTGGAAATAAGATGAGTGTGTGAATAACCCTCCTCATAATTTAAATGTTCTTAAATGTTCTCCTCATAATTTAAAAGAACCCCTAAAAAACGAATGCAAAAAGAACCCTTGGAATTGGATTCCCTCTACTGGCATGAACACCATGCAATTTCAACAAGAGTCCTTGGCAAGATACCAAGTACCAAATTCACTTGCTTCCGTTGCTTTGGATGAGGGAATCTGCACTATATTGTAAATGTAAGAGATCTTGGTCCTCAATTGGGTGTTCAAAAGCAGTCGTTCTTCTTTGATGAGCTGGTGACATGTCCAAAATGTTCCTCCACCGTTTGCCCTTTAACAGCTGGGCTCCAGCATCCTGGCTAGGATAGGTGACTCAGGAAATGGATGGATAGAATTTTAGAGTGTAATGTAATGCACACTGACTGTTGAGTTAGACTCCTTGAGAAAAGATCTTGATCAGATTCCCATTCCTCCAGCCCTTCCCGTCATGCATCTCACGCCACTTTTCATGCTATTAAGTCCTAAATTATTCAAACCTGACAGAACAGATTTTTGATGATATCATCTCAGACCAAGATTGAATATCTGGTCCATTCATTCCTTTAAAGCAGTTTTCAGCAATAAGAGGAACCGTCTTTGGATAATCGCGCCCAAGACGTTTTAATTCATTCCCAGAACTGCTGCCAAAGCAGACTGACTGGGGAAAAAATTAAATTAAACACGATGGCCCAAAGAAAGTACGCAATTCTTGTGGGTGGTTTTGTTTACTTGCATATTTACTTTTGCCTGTTGATCTCTCTGAGAAACTCACTGAGAAGAACACCTGTTGATGTAGGAATGCCTGCTGAGTGACAGTCACCCTTTGCTTCTGCCAACTCAAATCATGGTGTCTGTGTGGAAAATCACAGATACTGAGAGGTGCCAAATACCTATGAAACTCAATAAAGATTTTTGGAAATTTTTAAACCTTCTAGCATGTCTCATCATCCCATACCATATTCCGCTAAACACTACTATATTATACTATACTATACTACAATACACTGTACTGTATTGTACTGTACTGTTCTGTACTACAGTACACTATACTATACTATATGAGAATAATTTCTATTTACTATTTTACTTTTTTCCTATTAATACATTTTGCTATTTTTTCCCTTAAACGTCCCACTACCCCTTCCTCACCCTCTTTTTTATTTATTTTTTAATGCATCATCTTTTTGTATTAACTTGTCCTCTAGGTACCTCCTGTCAGAGTACAATGTTATTAACACAACGTCAGTATTATGTATTCATTTTAGCATTCATTTCCAGTCTCTCCTGGAACTGCTTTTGTTGTTGTTGTTTTTGTTGTTGTTGTTGTTGTATCATACAGTTTTATTTTCTCTGACTGGCCATCATGTACTGTGCCCCATCCAAAGATCAGTTCCTGACAGCACATGGTCCAGCATGTCCCTTAGCTACTAAAAAATCTTTCTTAATGCACTATAAATTTTCCTGGCCTGTTAGTCACACACAAGCAACACAAATGTGCACTTGTACATTTCAATTTCAGCACAGTTCTTTGAGGTGTTCAACAGACTTGCTCATAATTTTGTCCAAGAATCCTAAAAAGAAAAAGATTACAAGACTCAAGGAAGGGGAAGAAAAAAACTGACAGAGAAGGGGGAGAAAAGATCAAACAGTTGCCAACTGTAACAGTGCGAGGGAGGCAGCAAGAGGAGCTCAGGAAGCTTTGATTTCTCGCCATGCTCTACTAATGCACTAATGAACTCTCCCTGTGTTCTGTGAGGAAGGTACAGCCACAATCGATCTCGATAATAGCAGCAGCTACATTGAAGCCCGTTCACCATATTGCAAACTTTTACAGCTGTAAAAAAAAAAAAGAAAATACGAGCAGGCAGC
Source organism: Brachypetersius gabonensis (assembly GCA_037577145.1). Lineage (NCBI taxonomy): Eukaryota > Metazoa > Chordata > Actinopteri > Characiformes > Alestidae > Brachypetersius > Brachypetersius gabonensis. The sequence goes on along the minus strand of JBBJLR010089921.1, from coordinate 7,752 downwards.
ATATGAGTCATCTTCAGCTGAACAGAAAATTCAAGATTGTTTGAGGAAGGGGGGGTGGTGGGTGATGATTAAGAGACCACTTTAGCACGCTCTTTGAAAGAGGAGAAGCTTTGAAAATAAAAAAGTGTAACTAGATTTAACGCTCAGAGGAATAAAGTGGCTCGGCATTGCAGTGCATGTGGGACGGAAACGCTCTGACTGATGCTTATTTCATGCGGACAGATATTTTGAGAGGAGCTCATTTCATGCAAAAACGTGCAGCACAAACCAACAAACAGCAGAAATGCAACTGATTGAGACGTCTGCCCAATCTCCACAGGGCCGTGTTACATTCTGCAAATGAACGCAGTCTGATCTGTCTTGGTTTCTTGTCTGGCCCATTCGTCTTCATGGTTTTTGTTTTTTTGGTAAATTTAGCACCACATCTGGCTCCTTCAAGCACAGACGCACCCCATTTTGCAAACTTGTCAAAGTCTGTGGCAAACAAAACCCTCATTTAACACCGGTGCTTCTTGTCAACTTAACAGGTTTCAGAGGTTCTAAGTCGTAGACAGGATTTATTTTGTTGTTGGTATTTTTTGGTTATGTTCAGGTGAGATTTTCCAGTCCTAAGCTGCTTTTCTTTCTGAGAAAATGAAACCTATTGCTCATAATTGACACAGTCACAATCTGTGGTAAACTAAAATGCCCCCCTACCCTTAAAAAGTGTTAATAATTAGGTTGTTAATTAGGTTGTAGACAGTTTATAAATCATTCATTGGCTGTTCTAAACTAGTTATGACAGTTGCCATACATCGATGCAGACTCACTATTTGACAAGATTGAGTGTTTTAATGGTAGTTGCATGTTAACATAGACCTGACAGTTGAAAGTTTAACATTCTGCCTGTTAAAGGGACAAGATTAGCAACTGGCAAGATCAGAGTGTGCCTGCATCAGTGTATGACAACTGTTATAACTTTCTTATTAATGATTTATTAACTATCATTTACAAATGATTTATTAACCATTTACAAATCCCCAAAATATCAGGAATTACAAGGTCAAAATACAAATAATGTTATAGCCATGTAACAACATAGCAATAACTGACTTGGTATAGCGAATGACTGCAAACCACTATTAAAGTTACTTAGTTATTTATCTAATGTGTTTATATCCACCTCTTTTACTGACCACAGAATTTTTATATATAGTATAGCATATTTAGTACAGCGTATTTATAGAGGTTTTTTTTTTTAAACATCCTTGAGCAAGAGCCTGTAACCTTGTTAAATAAGAGCATCTGCCAAAAGTATAAATGTTATTCTAACAACATCTGGCTCCTTCAAGCATAGAAAACAGAACCTCAAGCAAACCACCATTAACAGCATTAGAGCTCCGAAGCAATAGAGCACTGAAGTCAGGCATAATTTAAAAATGAACTGTGTTTAGACAACAAATATGTCTATAAGATCACACTGACAACATTGTTTTTGAGACAGGCAGATGAATCATGTTTCAGAGGAAACCAAATGTGAGATTTCTTCTTAGGTAGCGAAAACTGTTGGTATGACTGTGACATTATCCAGTCTGCTATATAATTCAGTTGTTTTCAACCTATGAGCTGCGGCCCCCCAGTGGGCAACACTGGTACTGGTTTTTTTTTTGTTTGTTTTTTTTTTTTTTTTTATTCAGTTACATTTAAGGCATTTATCAGATGCTTTTATCCAAAGCAACTTTCACTCTCTAACCACAGGGGGCAATCTCCCTGAAGCAACTTGGGGTTAAGGGTCTTGCTCAGGGACCCAGTAGTGTTTCCCGAAGGTAGGATTCAAAGCCATGACCTCTTGGTCCAGAGGCAAGTATCCTTCCCACTAAGCCACCAACAAATGTGAAAAAAAAACAAATATAGGGTTGAATGATTGGCCTAAAAAGCGTACGATGGATGTACCTGATATAACTAGTTATACTTATATGTTTAGCTAAAGACAAGATTAAATATCTCTCATTTTGGTCACCAGGAATTTGTCCATCGTGGATATATGACTGCAAACAGAACATGTTTTACATTTCATATGAGTTAAAATAAATATACACTTTTCTAGTGTGGCTTGATGATCTATTGGGATTTAAAGGCTGTCTGACCAAGCAATGGTTGCTATTAAAAATATCTCTGACCATTTGCTTGACAGATAAGTATAAATTGTTACATCACCTTTGTTTGTATATATATTTGTCTCTTGAGGAACAGTTAGAAGATGGGGGACACTGGGGAGTAAAAACATCACAGAAATGTAAAGGAGAGCTGGAAATGTGTAGGCCATTAGATTGGAAGTAGGAGCTTCAGTTATGGCCCTTCTACCAAACTGTAGAGGGACCATGTTGTTTCATAACTCAGTTTCGTTGGCGCAACGTGGATCGTTTTGAGGTCGATTTAGCACTGAATGGATACGAAAGCCTATCGATCCCTCTGGCGCAGGAGAAATAAGCCGCGACACTTCGCGGCCTGTATGAAAAGACACGTGAACCCCGACTTGAAAGGTGCTTTAACCAGCCTTTCTAACTGAACTCTGTAATCAATCAACCCTCCTGTCAGCTATTCACTTGGGAAAAAAAACATACCCTCTCTCTCTTTCAACAGTCACCCACCACCCAGATGACCGAATGGCTGTGTGGGGAAATAAATCACTAGGGGATGAGGTAGATGTAACCTGGTAAATGAGAGAAAACAAATCTCAGTGCATTAATATCAACAAACCAAAATAAGCATTTCAGACAGATTTGTGCTGATAAAGAGTTGAAGAAGGTGATGGTGAGAATTTTGTTGTCAATGGCAACACCATTTTACTGAAATAACAGGGCAAGTACTGTGAGGACGAGGAAACAGAGGGGGGAATGCCCTTTCCTGCACCGCACTGCAGCCTGAAAGCAGCAGTCTGAAAACACACACACACACACTCAGCGTCGGGTGGTGTTGGGGGTGGAGGTGATGGGCAGAGAAAGAGAACGTTTACAATATCTTGAGTTTTGCTGCCATCCTGTGGACAAAATTAAATTAAATTAATTATTATCCATTTCAATCTTGAACATCAAATCACCTGCTGTTATTTTATTCAGTGATAAGTTGCGTAAATTTTAAGACGTTTTGAGAAGTCCAAAAAGTTAATTGAACAATAATCTGCAATATACTATAATTATATATTTAAGGTCTTTTTAATCATCACTTTTTCAAACACTTCCAAAAGTCCAGCTCACCATAATTTCACTCTGGTTTTATTCTAGATGTAACTAACATGACAAAAGAGCGAAAACAGAGTTGTGAGAGAGAGAAAGAGTGAGACAGAACGCACATGCGTGTGAAAGTTAATCAGGAAACATAAATAAACCTAAATAAAAGTAAGCCCATAGATTTATGTGAAAAAAATGAATCCAGAAACCCAACAAAGCTGCAAATGAAAACCATCATATAAAAAATTCTTAATAAGTGCTTATTAGCACATGATTGTGAAATTTGGCCATCTAACAAGTTTGGAAACTAAAGAACAAGTTACAGAACATGTTACTATACAGGTTATAGTAAAAGTTGTAGTAAAAGTTATGATAAAAGTTACAGTGAAGGTTACAGTAAAAGTTCAAAACTGTCCAATACTGACCCCTGAGATGACCCTAGAACTGAATCTGTGAAAGTGGCCAAAAAACAACAGAGTCTAACCATTGACTTACTTTGTCCACCCTAACGTTAATATTGACAGGGATTAATGGACTCCCCTCAGTACACCCCACTATGACTATGGGCTACAACAAACTAAAGTGTGTACTGAGGGCCGTTCACACTGCGTGGATCGATACCGAGATTAGAAGGAAAACCGAAGAGAAGAGTGTGTGACATTCGCTGGGGCGCTGTGGTGACTCCGATAAATGGAAACTCCCTGAATAACAGAGTGTACCTGCTGAACACAGTTGATCACCTGAGGCTCCCCTCATTGATTTTCCACTATCAGCCAGAAATGATGGATTCGGTGGAGTCCCCACACCCAATTACCATCTAATGACAGAGTGTATGTGATAGATCATCGGTAGATAAAATGCTAGAAAATTCGGAAAAAAACCAGTGAAGAAAACAACTAAAGAAAACAGTGGACTGATTTACCTAAATAAAGTTTGATTTAAGTATCTCTGGGAATATATTAAATTCAAGATCAGATTTTATAAACAATTAGTAATAGACAGATAAATAAATGTGTACATAGTACATACATTCATGTGTTCATTTTCAAGCAGCCTTAGCATGTTGTAAGCAAAATGCATATGTTGATGCATATGTTTAGGACATTTATGAATATGTAAAAGTAGTTAAATGCAAACATTTTAACACCTCTGTCCTATTACCTTCTCTATTTTATTGAAATAAAAAAGTACAGATTGTGTACAGAAAACATACTTAAATATGAGACACCATTTTTATTTATCTTCTAAATTTAATAAATTAAAATACATAAAATGTAAAATGCATTCACATCTCTACAGGTCACTGATTTCCACAGAAGTGTGTAGAAGTGTGTTCTCTGGGGGAAATGCAAAGTAAAGGGCTAGTTCTAGATATAAGTCACACCTTTAAAATAATACTAATTCCTGCTAGCGTTTCTGTGGAATTCTGGTTGTATGTTAGCGCTACACTTACAGCACATTAACTTTTTTGGGTTGTTCTAGATTAAACATAGATGTAAAAGTATGTAAAGTATGTAAAAGGCATTTCTTGTTGTGTGTGAAGCTTGTAACAGCCATATGAACATCTATGTGAGCCTTTGTGCAACATTTCTACAAGGACTCCTTCAGTAAAGATTCTTGGAATAAAATTGGTGTTGTTCACCATTTGACACACACACTGGTTAGACCACCCGACACTGGTTAGACTCCTAGTGATATTAACAGTCAGTGATATATCTAGAAGTTCCAGAAGGCCTAGAATTAGTCCCATCAATATGTGATTGGTTTATTCTTAATGATACTTTGTAATTACTAATAGTCAATATTACTTCTCAGGACTTCCAGCACTTGAAGTTTTAACCAATAAGAGAGCTTGATAGAGAGCTTGATTTCTTCAATAAGAGAGCTTGATTTCTCTAGGAAAGCTTGATGTTCTAGATAGTTTGTCCTCTCTCCAAAACTCTCTAGCCAGTGTCAGTTGTGTTCAGCATAGTACCATCAGCAATATCAGTATTGTTAAATAACCCAGGTCACTTAGGTAGACTCTCGTCCAATCGAAATGTTAGCTGGGTGGCCCACAAGCTCACTTGATTGCTGTGCAGTTATTTGAGGTACAGTTGTTATCCCCTCTCAAAGTTTGATGTCAGCAAAAACAATAAAGTTCTGTTGATGCATGAGCTGAACCATGCATCTCTCTAGTCTGTATGTCTTGCTAAGTTACCTGCGTGGTACATCTCTTGGCCTTTCTGTGTGTTGCTGACCATGTTGTGCAGTTCTCTGTAGTCTCTCTGTGGTTGGTCTGTCTTACTGACCATGCTGGGAACAGTATTTACTGGTCATCTCTGATTGTTAAGTTAGCTGGGCACTCCATCTTTTTTGTCTGCTTATGACTTGATAAGCAATTTGGGCAGTGCATCTCTTGGTCTGTCAGTGACATCCTGACTTTGCTAGGGTGTTTATATACTTAGCTTGACCCATCTCTTATTTGATAAGCTGGTTGGGCAGTGCATCCCTTGGTCTGTCTGTGTCTTGCTGATTTCATTGGCAGTGCATGTCTATGATTTGCTAAGTTAGCTGATCAATACATCTCTTGGTATGTCTGTGACTTGCTAGCCTAGATGGGCTTTTCATGTCTCTTTAGTTGATCTGTCTCATTCACCTAGTGAGATCCAGTGCATCTCTTGGTCCACATGACATTTTCGAAGCAATCTGGACAGAATATCTCTTGGTCTGTCTGTCTTGCTTGTTTGCAATTTCCAGGGCTTAGTTCTATGACTTTGTGCTTGACAAAAGCTTAAGTAAAATACAGCTACTCATTATGTTTGATATGTATAAACTGCAGCTCAGTAAAGACAATTGCACTTGAACATGTTCATACGCTGATGCAAAAAATTAAACTTGCACTTTCCAGCAGCAACATAGTTCACTACTGGACTAATTTACTAGTTAGCTTGCTTACTAGTTAGTCTAGTTAGCTTGCTTTTAATTCTCCTATTGAATGGGTCACCTTGGACATTATTGCAACAATTGCCAATTTATACCCATGCAATCATTTGTAGGTAATTATATTTTGGTTTAGAGTGAAGATGAGCTCACCACATGCTCACCTACAGATGTGTTTGTGCTTGACTGTAATTTGACCGAAATCGCAAAGAGTAATGACTTCACATCCATCCAACTATGAGTCATAACGAGAGCTTTCGGCTTGCCTTTGCATGTTCTGCTCTGATTAAACTCATTAATGTAAAGTGGGTTACAAGTAATGTTCTCATCTGTGCTAACAGTCTATGTTCCAGTATACAACAAATTATCAAGATGCATTTTGTGGTCATATTTTATGATCAACTATGATTCACACTTGATACATGAAAAAAGGCTAACGAACATCTACTATTTACATTGTGTTATATTGACTTGTGTTATGTTTATATTTTCTATTTCTTAAATGAGGATTCACACAGGTTTGGATCCTTCATTTACAGAGTGTATGTAGATTTACAGATGTGATCAGACACACATTTCGTGGATATATGGCTACCCTGTATTCACTTACTTCACGGGGCAAAAATGATTTGAAATTGCCAGTGATCAAAGCCTTGACTTGAAAAGGATGTTGTTACTATCCAATATAAATATTGTTTGATAAATACCATGATTATGGATTATGTTGGCACTTATGTGATACCCAGCTTGTGTCACACTCTTCATCCTCAAACTTTTCAATTTTCTTTCCTGCGTTGTGGACAGTTCACAAAAGCACCAGTACTGGGAATCTAAAGGCCAGCCCTTTTCTTTTCAATCAGAAGCTCCAATACATCTGGTTTCAAACTGTATTGTGCAATACAGGGAGGAAAACATAACATAATAGACACCAACACTGGCAAAGTGATTAAGGGGAGAGAGAGGATATTATACCCAGGTGTGCTGTCATATACTCTCGGCAGTTGGCTGCGGCATCATCTAGGATAGCAAGGTATGCTAGGTCTCCTGATGCTAGGTCTCCTCCTGTTAAGTATCTCCTGATAAATAGTTGCACCACATTAGCCTACATATTTAAAAACAGCAAACAGTGAAATAGTGAAAAAATATGTTTTAAAATATGGATAAGAAAAACTGTTAGGGTTGGAACTGTACCAGTACAGTGACAGTATGAGATATTTGTTGGTTCATTTTAATGCGGTAAGTTAATATTAGTTAATATTATTATTATTATTAGTAGTAGTAGTAGTAGTAATAGTAGTAGTAGTAGTAGTAGTAGTAGCAGTAGCAGTAGTAGTAGTAGTAGTAGTAGTAGTAGTAGTAGCGGCAGTAGTAGTAGTAGCAGTAGTAGTAGCAGTACCAGTAGCAGTAGTAGTAGCAGTAGCAGTAGTAGTAGCAGTAGTAGCAGCAGTAGTAGTAGTAGTAGCAGTAGCAGTAGTAGTAGTAATAGTAGTAGTAGTAGCAGTAGTAGCAGTAGCAGTACCAGTAGCAGTAGTAGTAGCAGTAGCAGTAGTAGTAGCAGTAGCAGCAGCAGTAGTAGTAGAAGTAGCAGTAGCAGTAGTAATAGTAGTATTAGTAGTAGTAG
>JBBJLR010089900.1:7500-10390 GCA_037577145.1 Brachypetersius gabonensis | reverse complement strand
TAGTGTTTGTTTGTAAGTGGTGTGTGTGTGTGCGAGAGCAGTATTGTGTGATTAAATAAGTGTGTGTGTGTGTGTGTGTGTGTGTGTGCAGTAGTGTGTGTAGAGCAGCTTTTCTATGGTCCAGCAGCTTCACTCCTGATTCAGTTTCTGATGGATGAAAAAAACACACTCACACACACATTCTCTCTCACACACACACACACACACACTGCTCTGAGGATCAGTGTTTTAGTTGCTGCAGGTGTAAAGTAGTGGAAGTGTGTTGTGCAGTTGGTGACCTGTGGATTTTACACACACACTCCCACACACTGCTGGAACACAGTAACCAGGAGAAGCACGCCGTGGCTGTTCTGTAGAACCAGGTCTTTCCGAAGCCCCTCCTGCTCGTGTTCTGATTTAGACCCTCAATGTTGCCCGCTGGGGTTCCTTCCCCAGTCCTGTGAAATTTTAGATGTCCTGGCTGGTTGAGTTAAGAGAAGACTGTGGAGCTGGAGCTGGAGCAGGTGCCGGTTCTGCGGCGAGGTTCTGCTGCTCTGTGTTTGAGGAGCTCCCTGTGGGTGTTGGAGGTTGAATGTTCTGAATGTTCAAAGTCAAAAAAGTCAAAGTCAACTTTCTTGTCATCTCTGCTATATACTGTACAGATACATAGAAAGATGAGACGACGTGGCTCCAGTTATTACAGTGCAGAGAACAAATAGGCACATAGAATAAAAACTAGATAGAAAACAGTATGTATATCAAAAATATGTGTTCTCACTCCACGCTGTTCCAGCCGAGACCCCCGGCTGTCCGAGAGACCCCCTTCTCCTGGACCCCTGAAGGTGTGGAGATGAGCGTTTTGAGAAGTTCCACCAGAAGAACATGAGCAAGTTCCTCTCGGATCATTACTGAGATGTTCTGGTCCCGAGGGGCTGGAGGTCTGGACCTCTTGGTTTCGTCCCTGGTGAGGGTGCGTGAGCTCTGCTGCTCCTGCTCCTGCAGGTTTAGCGCTGCTCCTCTAAAGCCCTGCTGGAGAACCGCTTGGAGGATGATGTTTGGGGAGAATTTGATACGCTGCGGTTCAAGTCTGTTTTAGAAGGCCTGGGTCATGTTCTTCTTGTCAGGAGGAGCTGCAGAATTAATAAAGAGTCGAGCAGGAACACCTCCAGCAGCTGGAGGAGCTCTGAGGAACTCTGGGAGACGTGGGAGTAGAGCTTCGTGGGTCATTTAGTTTCCTTGGATTGTTTATGTTTAACCTACTCTGGGGAGGACCGTTCTAAATGGACATTCATTTACAACTTGTGTATATTTATAAACAAATATGCCACAATGTGTTTTATGTATATATATTTCTATTATTTTCTACATTGTAGATTAAGTGTGAGTGTGGTTTTAAAGAGGGCAGGCACGGCGTTGAAGAGGGCAGGGCGACAGTGAAGAGGGCAGGGCGACAGTGAAGAGGGCAGGGCGACAGTGAAGAGGGCAGGGCGACAGTGAAGAGGGCAGGGCGACAGTGAAGAGGGCGGGTGTGGCGTTGAAGAGGGCGGTGTCGCTTAAAGAGACTGTGTGCTTTACAGCGGGTGGGTGTTGTTTTAAAGAGGACGGGTGTGGTTTTAAAGTGGGCGAGTGTGTTGGAGAGGGTGGGTGTGGTTTAAAGAGGGTGATTGCGGTGTTTGAGAGGGTAGGTATGGTTTAAAGTGGGTGGGTGTGGTTTAAAGTGGGTGGGTGTGGTTTAAAGAGGGTAGGTGTGGTTTAAAGAGGGTAGGTGTGGTTTAAAGAGCTCAGTGGTTGTGTGTTGGCTGTGATGGAAGCTGTTAGTGTTTAATGGGTGTTTGGTTCCTCTGTGCAAGTTAAACTGTAAGACTGGTTCTGGATCAGTGCGGGTCGCTCTGTGATCCGCCCCGTGTGATCCGCACCCACCCCCCCCCCCCCGCCCCGGCTGGTGCCGGGCTGTGATCCAGATGCGTGTGTGTCGTGTTTCTGTCTCGGTGCTGTCTGGTGTGTGTGATGTCACGCGCCGCGCTTGTGTGTGTGTGTGTGTGTGTGTGTTGTTTTCTTTGTAGTGACTGTCTGTGATGTCTGTTTGATCCGGATCCACCTCCGTACACAGAACCTGCCGGAGCTGCAGACAGAACGCCGGATTTTACTGCCACATACGGAGACTCGGCTGTTTCAACACATTAAAGGGCCAACAGCTTCACTTTCCAGTAATTAAAAAGACTTAAAGGCTGTAAATATTGTTTTAATTTACTCCCCCATCCGTGCAGTCCATATATGGAAAATAAACTACAAAGCCTTTTCAAATCATACTTTTTGTGATGTCACACATTTACGCATACATCATAGCCCCGCCCACTCATGCTGACGTTCTATGGAGCGATTGATTGCCTTCGGAATGAGCTGCAAAATTAGACAGCCAAACAGAAACAAGCTCATTTACATATATCAGTCTTAAAGACGCAGTAACAGAAGCAGCCGGTTTAATCCTGAGGGATAAACAGAAGTGTACTGAAGTCTGAATTATAGTTTCTGTTGGGTTCCTCCGTTCACGGCGCTCCTCTCTCCGGCTCTGGCTCGAGACCTCAGGGTTTGGCACGGCAGACAGCAGAGCTGTGATTGGTTAATCTTATTTTTAATGCACGTGTACATCACAGAGAAACATGAATATTCATGGTTTGTTTTGAAAATGGGATTCTGTGAAAATCAGACTCTGAGCTTCACGGACAGACGCCTGGATTTGGGGATTTTTAGAGATGTGTGAGGTGTGGTTGAGAGAAACACACACACGCTCTCTCTCTCTCTCTCTCTCTCTCTCTCTCACACACACACACACACACACACACACACACACAGACAGCAAACACTCTGTCTGAAGCTGCCAGTGCTGCTCTGCTTTTTCTCCTGAAGACGT
>JBBJLR010089900.1:0-5000 GCA_037577145.1 Brachypetersius gabonensis | reverse complement strand
TGTGTGTGTGTGTGTGTGTAAGAGTGTGTAAGAGTGTGTGTGTGTGTGAGTGTGTAAGAGTGTGTGTAAGAGAGTGTGTGTGTGTGTGTATGTATGTAAGAGAGAGTATGTAAGAGTGTGTGTGTGTGTGTGTGTGATGTTATTAGTGATGTTCTTTGCTGGATGTGAAATCCAATATCCGAGTTTCTGAGCTGAACACACAGATTCTGACCTTTTCCTCTCAGAGATCTGGCGTAGCTGCAGATTAAGCCTTTTAATATGCGATACATGAACGAATGTCACTCTGAAAGCAGAGTTCACTGCTGCCTTACTGTTTTCTGCTCCTCTCTGGTATTAAACCCGTTTCCTTCGTTCCGTCCGTCAGACCTGGGGGACTCCAGCCTGGACCTCCTGTGAGACCTCGGGTCTCCATCACATCGTCTCACGTTTAAATGATGGAAATGTTGAAAAGCAAACAGTAACAGTCTGAGACACAGCAACAGCCTCTGTTGCAGTAACAGACCCTATATCAGTCCAAGTAACAGTCTCAGTCCCAGTAACAGTCACAGGGTTTTGACTTTGTACGTATACAGTATAAAATAATACCAAGTATAACAGTATAAACAAAATGAAACAGTATCAAGAGTGTAAACAGTGTAAACAGTATGAAGAGTGTAAACCGTCTGAAGAATGTAAACAGCATGAGAGTGTAAACAGTGTAAACAGCATGAATGGTATTAACAATTTAAATGATATGAAGAGTGTAAACAGTTTGAAGAGTGTAAACAGTTTGAAGAGTGTAAACAGTTTGAAGAGTGTAAACAGTTTGAAGAGTGTAAATAGTTTGAAGAGTGTAAACAGTATGATGAGTGTAAACAGTGTAAACCGTATGAACGTTGTAAACAGTATGAAGAGTGTAAACTGTGTAAATGATCTTTAACTCATCGCTTGTGCAGAAAGGGCAGTTCTGTGTTTGGTCCATACAGGTCACTGAAGGAAACATGAATCAAACCCCCGAACACTTCGAGAGAAGTTCTGAGAGGTTCTGAGGGAGGTGTAGGTGCTTGCATGGCCAGGATGATCTCCAGGCCTGAATTTCAATGAGGATTGTGGAGGGATTTGAAATCGCTTGTCCAGCAGAGGGACCTTCATGACCCTGCAGAGTTGAAGGCGGGGGGGTAGTATTGAACCACATCAGAGATCTCCAAGCAGCTGACGGAGACGACCTTGTAGCAAACTTCTAATGTTTTTATTAGTGGTGGGCCGTTATTGGCGTTAATGTCAGACTCTTATCGGGCGATAAAAAAAAATCGGCGTTAATCTATTCACAAAGTTGGATTGGGAGCTGGGTCTATTCTACGCAAGCTATGATGACTTTCACCTTGATATTTTAGCGCGATGTGTACCTAGCCGAATTGCACTGTAGGGGGCGAGAACGACTCTTCGAACCTGTGTGTATACATACTGTGAAACAGGGACGTCACTAGGGGGGCTTAGCCTCCAGGGCTGTAGGAAGGAATTAGCATGTATAGAGGGCTGAAAACATTTCCGCTTCGTGTGTGTGTTTGTGTTTAGACGGGGCAGACCGAACACTAGCCCACTTTGATGGTTTGATTCTATGGGTCGTGCGAAAATGCGTTCAACAAATTTCAACTTTGACCGCGGTGCGCACACAAGGCCGCCGAGTTCTTATGCTCAGAGTCTCCGTAACAGTCCCAGTAACAGTAACAGTTGTATTCACAGTAACAGTCTCAGTAACAGCTTCCTCACGCACTCAGCGGTCTGATCTTCCTCACGCACTCAGCGGACTGATCTTCCTCACGCACTCAGCGGACTGATCTTCCTCACGCACTCAGCGGACTGATCTTCCTCACGCACTCAGAGGGCTGATCTTCCTCACGCACTCAGCGGGCTGATCTTCCTCACGCACTCAGCGGGCTGATCTTCCTCACGCACTCAGCGGGCTGATCTTCCTCACGCACTTTCTAATTACAGGCACCTTATAAACTGTGTGTGTGTGTGATCCGCGTTAGTCAAGAGTTCATCCAACAGAAAACAAGGTGTAATCATTTCACCAATCACGGGAGATTGTTTGAAAATGGCCCTGTCTGACCTCCGGAGGAGTCAGCGTCAGGAGCACGGGAGGGGCGGGTGGAGCGTAGGTGGAGGGCGGGATGGGGGTGCAGTGTAGGTTGAGGGCAGGAGGGGCGGGTGGAGCGGTCTAAGACTGAGTGCTGTGGCTCGGTGTGTTGGAGTGTTCATGCAGCGCGTGTGATTGGAGGTGGGATGTTTATGACTGTCTTCAAGAAGCCTGTATCTGTATCAGACATTATATATTAACATCAAGCCTCTTTACCAGAGATTAGTGGGGCCGGTTCTGTCAAAAACATTTTCAAAGTAACATTCTCTGTAACAGTCTCTGTAACAGTCTCTCTAACAGTCTAAGTCTCTGTAACAGTCTCTGTAACAGTTGTAGTCTCTGTAACAGTCTCTGTAACAGTCTCTGTAACAGTTGTAGTCTCTGTAACAGTCTCTGTAACAGTCTGTCTCTAACAGTCGTAGTCTCTGTAACAGTCTCTAACCGTTGTAGTCTCTGTAACAGACTCTGTAACAGTCGTAGTCTCTGTAACAGTCTCTGTAACAGTCTCTAACCGTTGTAGTCTCTGTAACAGTCTCTGTAACAGTCTCTGTAACAGTCTGAGTAACAGTAACAGCATGGTGGAGGGTCCAGAGTTTGAACCCTCCTTCACCCCCAGCAGCATCTCACTGGTAAATGGGATTTTAAGCATCTTATTATTCAGCTTATGAAAGTTAATTAAAGTCCTCAAAAAAGAAAAAAAACAGAAACATGTAGGTGATTAGAACGGGTCTGAAATGCTTCACAGCTACATTAACTGGTTACACAGGCAACTTAATGCGTCTCACTAAAGACTATAATAAACCCCGTCTCCAGTCGTCACCAGGGGGTGTGATGTCACTTCCTGTTGTGAATGTGAGGGATGAAGGTACAAAGTCCACGAAGCTGGACATCCGAGAAGATCTTTCAAGTATCCAGTCAGAGTTCCAGCAGGAGCTTGCTGTAAGGATGTTTAGTTAAACACCAGACCTTGTGTTTATTTGGGCAGAGTTGTTGTCTAATCGTTTTGCCACAGAAAGAAGAGAGTGTGGAAATCACAAACCCCCTGTACCTCCATCACCACCACTATGTCCTCGCAAAGACAACATGAACTCCTGAGCTCTGTGTTCAGTTTTATACAGGGTGTTAGGGGTCCTGAAGAATGACGTGCATTTATTTCACATTACTGAAGTGAAACATATCATTCGAGACTGTAGAGATGATTTCATATGTCTGGAAGCGTCCTGCAGGTTTTTTCAATTTAGTTTTAAGAGGCTTGAAAAATGTCCCTATTAAATAACACTTATCTGTCTTCGCAGGACGTGCTCAGAAAGACCTGAGAAATGCGTCCTCAGTTTAAAGGAGAACGCAGCGGTGTCAGTCATGTGGTGGTGGAGGCGTTTCTGAACACACGTGTGTTATGATGTGAACTCGTCTGGTGCTAGACTGCCGCGTCTCGTCGTGTCTGATTGATGGGTTTTAAAGCTCTTTTCCTCCACCAGGCCTGTTTTGACAGGAAAGGTCGTTAGACAGACGCGCTAAATAACCAACAAAAGCAAACCCGAGAGAAACAAATCCATCAGGAACTCGCTTTGACATGTTCTGTGATAGTGAACTGGTACCAGTGGAGGGCCAGAGCGGCGCTCTGCTGATACAAGATTCTTTATTTATCACCTAGTTATACAAATACAACACAGTGAAATCCTGAGCCACTTCTTCTGTGAATGTGCAAACATTATAAACAATAAATACATTTTTAGGTGCATGTCTGGAATTTTCTGAAAATAAAAAATGAGTACAAGTAGAAATGGGTATAAAAGTAAATTTTTTACATTAAAAAATCATGAAAGCAGCTAAAACAAGCAACACAAGGTAGTGATGAAATATGCAAGTAAAAAAATTGAGTCTTAATATGTTATTATATGTATACAGTAATTTTTTCTGAGAACCAAAACTAACCAAACTAATCTTTTTTGGCGGAATCCCCTGCACCTGCGCAGAAAAGGCAGATATCCTCGCTCCGACTCGCGCCCTAACATAAACCCTGCAGAGGACGAGGGGCACGGCAGGACTGGCTCCCATGAGCCTTTGCAGCACGGTTGGCCCAGTTCTATGTGTTTTGTGAGTGTTAGAGGGGGAGTAGAGTCACTGAACTAATGTGTGTAGGGTTGCGGTAGCTCAGTGGGTAGGATACTTGCCTCCGGACCAAGAGGTCATGGGTTCGAATCCTACCTTCAGCACCACCACTTGGGTCCCTGAGCAAGACCCTTAACCCTAAGTTGCTCCAGACTGTCCCCTGTAGGTGGAGAATGAAAGTCGCTTTGGATAAAAGTGTCTGATAAATGCCGTAAATGTAAATGTGTGTTTCTGTGTGTAGTGTGTGTTGTTGAGACCGTCTCGCCGGTCCTCCTCCTCCAGACTGCTAGTGTATCATGAGGCGACTTCACAGCTCTGGGTGAGACGGGCGCAGTACTGGGGCGTTCCGGTTGGGGGCGCAGTTCTCTGTGTTGCAAATGTCTGTTCAATGTTTTGCTTGAAGAACAGTGTGATTGCGTTCTCTCTCACTCTCACATTCTAGTGCTGTTGGTGTAAACTGTACAATGCGGATGTGTGTTTGTCTTCACGATATCTTCAAGGTTAATCAAATTGAAGTGTTTTGGGAGCATGTTTGCACTATAAAAATCAGCATTTGTTTTAACACAACAATGCGTTTTTTCACTATACGCAGGTGCTCTTGGAACGTAAATCTCGTGAAAAGCGGAGCATTACTGTGTGTGTGTGTATATACACTGCTCACAAAAATTAAAGGAACACTTTAAAGAAACACGTTAGATACATCAGATCTCAATATGAAGTTGGATATCTATACAAATAATGACAGGGCAATGTCTTAGGAACAAAAGGA
>JBBJLR010089889.1:0-10390 GCA_037577145.1 Brachypetersius gabonensis | reverse complement strand
GAGAGCTGTGAGACAGCAGTGAGGTGCTGTAGGAGAGACAGAGGAGTTCAAGGTGGAGGTGGGACTGGATCAAGGATTGGCTCTAAGCCGCTTCTTGTTTGCTTTAGTGATGGACAGGCTGACAGATGATGTTAGACAGGAGGAGAGACAGTGACTCCAGAGGTAGAAGGATGCTGTGGGTTTAGCCACCAGGTAGGAGGAGGAGAGGAAGATCAAAGAGGAGATTTATGGATGCGGTGAAAGAGGACATGAAGTATGTTTTTAGTACAGTACCCCATTTTTAAATATGGCCACTAATCCTGATAACTCAGGTTCCCCTCATGACAGTTCATCCATGAGATTTGTGAGCTGGAACATTAAAGGCATGAGAAACGCTTTTAAAAGAATAAAAATATTTACTCATTTGAAACATCTTGAAACTGAGAAAGTATTTTTGCAGGAAACTCATGTGTGCACAGAAGATCAGGGGGATTGAAATGCTCTTGGTTTTTCAGAAATATTTCATTCAGATTTTAAGTCCAAAGCCAGGGGGTTCAGTTTTCACTCTCTATAGTCATTTCAGATAGGAACGGTAGATACTTAACTGTCTCTGGGACTTTGTTCCACAGTCCTGTTCTTTTAGTAAACGTTTATGCTAATTTTGATGATCCCTATATTATGAACAAGTTGTTTGAGCTCCTTTCCTCTTTAAACAATAGTTTGCTCATATTTGTGGGAGACATCAGTTGTGTAATCAACCCCATTTTAGATCGTTCAAGTCTATCCACTCTGACGCTTTCATCTACGGCAAAGTAGTTTTCGATTTCTTGTCAAGTAATGGTTGCATAGACCTTTGGAGATTTTACCATCCTCGCACTATACAGTATTCCTTTTTTTCCCAGAGACATCTGTCTTTTTCCTGTATTGACTACTTTTTCATTAATGCCATACTTATTTCTGAAGTGTCGTCTGTTCATTATCACCCTATTGTTATTTCTGACCATGCCCCCCTTTCTTTAGCTATTCAGTTTTCCTCACAATCAAGATTTCAATATTTAAGATTCGAGATTCTTCATCCGTCTCATGCATAGTCATACAGGTACAACACACAGTGAAATCCTGAACCGCTCCTTTCTGTGCAAACATTATAAACAATAAGGAATACAATAAGTAATTTTAAATAAATTTTTAAAAATCTGGAAATTTTCTGAAACACAAATAAAATAAAGAAATGAGTACAAGTAGATATAAGTATAAATTAAAGTAAAATTTAAAATAAAAAATATATAAATCTGAAATTTTCTAAAACACAAATCACGGCAGTTCCTTGGAGGTTTAATTCTTTGCTTCTGTCGGACATTAACTTTAATAAACTCATAGTATCCTATTGACTATTGATGACTTCATCATTAATAATTAAAAAGAGATGGAACCGATCTCCTACTCATTGTTGTGGGAAAGCGGGGTGTAATAATGTCCTAGTCTGCACATTTAACTAAAAATAAACTAAATCCAAGAACTTTCTAACAAAATTAGCCTTTTAGATCAACAGCTTGCTGCTCCTCCGTCTCCTAGCCCGCTCAGATCTCGGGTGGAAAGCGCCTTCTCTGAGGCTCTCGTTCTAGATATTATAATCAAGCCACCAACTTTGGCGTCAGGCAGCCTCATGTTAAACTCAACAGACATGCACTCATTCTTGGCTGATCTGAACTTTCCTTTATTGCAATGCAGTTATGCAACTTAACACCCCTCTGACCGTACAGGAAATCAATAATGCTATTAATAGAATGCAAAATAATACAAAGAAGGCCCTGATGAATTCCCTGTGGAATTCTTTTGAATGTTTCAAGACAGTTGGTCCCCATTACTACACTCTGAGACAAGCCTCCATAAGTTTACTGTAAAAAAAGATTAGGATCCTGATCTTTGTTGTTCTTACAGACCTCTAATAAATGGAGACGCTAAGACTCTGGTTAAGATTCTGGCTCTTCATTTAGAAAAAAATCTTCCAAACATTATCTCTAATGAGGAAACTGGATTTGTCAAGGGGTGGCAGTTGTACTACAATGTACGAAATGTTATATACCCTAAAACCTCCTGAAAAAACTCCTGAAGTAGTGATCTCAGGTTGATGCAGAAAAAACATTCTATAGGGTGGACTGGGACTATTGATTCCCTGTATTAAGGAGATCTGAGAAATGGATTTATATTATGGGTGCGTCTTCTTTACACATCACTGTTGGCGTTTGCCAAAAATAATAGTATTCAAGACTGCCCTTTGTCTTCCCTTTTCGTTTGCTATTGCTATAGAGCCATTATCAGTTTACCTGAGATCTTCTTCAGCCTTTACCGGAACAACACGTTCTGATTGAGTTTTCAAGCTTTCACTATAAGCAGATGATTTGATATTGTACATTTCAAATCCAAGGCACTCTATACCCATAATTATTTCTGTTTTTCAGGGATTTGGTGCATTTTCTGGTTATAAAGTGAATATCTCCAAGTGTGTATGTTTCCCTATTAATGATCTGGCTATGCAACTTGATCAGCCTGATGTCCCTTTTAAATTGTGCCCCTCTGGGTTTATGTACCTTCCTAGAAACTAGTCACACTTCACTCCGCTAACTTCCCCCCTTTGCTGTCTCAACTCAACTCTGACCTTCAGAGATGCGCTAGTCTTCCTCTTTCTTTGATCAGTAGGATCAATACCATTAAAATGAATACCCTGCCCAATTTTCAGTGTCTCCCTTTATTTTTGCCAAAAAGTTTTTTTTCAGAATTATTGATCAAATCATTTCTGTTTTTCTATGGCAAGGTAGAGCACCTAGGATATGCAGATCTACCTTACAGAGATGCAATTGTAATGACGGCCTCTCTCTGCTTAATTTTCAATTGTATTATTGGGCAGCACACCTCCACAAAATCCTACTTTGGCTGGCACCGACAGATTTACCTTGGTGTAAGCTAGAGGTGCAATCTTGTTTTGCTTCCTCTCTACTGACCCTTCTTACCTCCAGTACATTGTCTGACCCTCTGGCTTTACGGATAACCAGGATAACACCCTCAAAATCTGCTACCAGTTCAGGACACATTTCAAGTACATCTCACCATCCATTATAGCTCCCTTATTGAGGAACCATTTGTTTAAACCCTTGTTAACAGATCCTACCCTTTTTGCCTGGTATAGTAAAGGCCTGAAAGGAATTTAACCTTCCCCCAGTCTTTGTTTCCAATGTTTCCATTTTCTCCTCCAACTCAACCTTGGGAGGGGCTTCTCAGCCTAAGTTCCGTACAAAAGTCACTAATCTCAGTGCTGTATAATAAATTACAATGTTTTGAGTTCTACACCCACCACTGTAAAGGCCGCATGGGAGTTTGAGCTCACCTTGGGCTCGCCTCACACTTATTCAGTTCACTTTTCTAAAACTCGGCTTGCACAAATTTTCTCCAACATATCTGACAATTGTGATAAATGCCACACTTTCCCTGTGATCTCACTCACATCTTCGGCAGAACTATTTTAACACCTTGTCCAAGATACTTTCTAAGAATATAGAAGTAAAATAACAATAATATTTTTATTTTTGTGCTCCCAAATAATTATTATCAATAAACCTCAAACCAACTAGACATCTGAAAGGGAAGGGAGAGGATGCCACAGCACGGTTACAGATAAGGTTTAATGACAAAACTATATGCAGAAACTTATCCCCGCCTCAGGGTACAAAATCACAGGACAGAAAACTTTAACTGAATGAAAGAACAATAACAATCCGACACAACCGGGAGTAAACACAACATAACAAACACAACAGAGTATAAACAAAGGTTAGACCCGTGTTCCTAAAACTAACAACGAAAACAAACTGAAACCCAGACTGGAGGGCTTGACCCTCCCTCGCAGCTCCGCAAGCAGGAAACGTGGACGGGGAGTACCGGCACTGAAGGCGCAGAGAAAACTCAGAAAGGAGGAACATGGGCCTGCAAAACAGAGAAACAGATACAGGTTAGACAGAGAGAACATCAAGCGACTAAGACAATGACCAACACCAGGAAGGGAGACAAATACAGACTCGTGGGACAAAGGATCGGCTGAGGCTTAAATAAGGATCTAAAACGAGGGACAGGTGGTACAACTGATAAAGGGACAGGTGGTGCAAATGATGAGGGACGTGACACAAACCAAAACATGTAGGCTAGGTAGGGAATGAGGGGAAAGGGAGCTCGGAGGAAACCGGAAACAGGAAGTGGAGGGACGTGACACAAACCGAACATGTAGACTAGTTAGGGAGCAAGGGGAAAGGGAGCACGGAGGGACCCAGAAACAGGAAACGACACGCGGAGGCACGGACATAAACAAAAGGAAAAACAGAGAACGGGAGTACATGAAGCGA
Source organism: Brachypetersius gabonensis (assembly GCA_037577145.1). Taxonomy (NCBI): domain Eukaryota; kingdom Metazoa; phylum Chordata; class Actinopteri; order Characiformes; family Alestidae; genus Brachypetersius; species Brachypetersius gabonensis. The sequence continues at coordinate 6,017 of JBBJLR010089889.1, read as the reverse complement.
CACGGGGGATAGACGAGACATGGAAAACGTAAACAAAACACATTGACATCAAAACTCGGGGGAGGAGAAACGCACTCTAGGGGAGAGCGAGGTAACCGTTACAGTAACCCCCTCTCCATGCCGAATCCCTCCTGGGGATCCCGAGGGACACGGCGCCACACCCCATTCTCCGGGAGCGCCGGCTGGCGAGGGGGACGACCCCGAGGACGAGGAGCGGTGCGATCCGGCCGAGCAGCATGAAACTCATCCTTCAGCTCTTGGCTGAGGATGTCCCGCGTCGGAACCCAACTCCTCTCCTCGGGCCCGTACCCCTCCCAATCGACCAGTTACTCCAACCCACTCCTGCGGCGACGAGAGTCTAGCAAAGATCGTACTCGGTGGGCAGGAGTACACCCTCGACGGAGAGCGGCTCAGGCGGTGTAGCGGCCACCTCGCTCTCATTCAGGGGACCGGGACGAACATTCCTTAACAGGGATACATGAATAACAGGGTGGACTTTAAGGTCAGGGGGTAACTGAAGCTTAAAAGACACAGGATTTACTTGTCTGAGAACTAAAAAGGGGCCAGCAAAACGGGGAGACAATTTGGAACAAGGATATTTCATATGGAGTTCTTTGGTGGAAAGCCAAACCCTGTCACCCTACTTGATAGGAGGCGCCTTCCGCCATCGACGATTGGCTCATTGTTTAAACCAATGAACTGCCTGCTGGATGGATGTGTGTGCATCCTCCCACACCCGCTCTGCCCGGCGGAACCAGTCATCCACCCCTGGAGCCTCAGTGACACTCTGGTCCCATGGACAGAGCGGGGGTTGACGCCCGAGCACACACTCGAAAGGAGTCAGGCTGGTGGAGGAATGGCGCAGTGAGTTCTGGGAGTAACCTGCCCAGGCGAGGAAGTCTGCCCAGTCGTGCTGCCGGCTGTGACAGTAGGCCCGGAGGAATCGGCCGAGCTCTTGTATGGTCCGCTCTGCCTGACCGTTTGACTGGGGGTGATATCCCGAGATCAGGTTGACCGCGGACCCCAGGTGGCCCAGGATTGCCTTCCACACTCTCGATGCGAACGCGGTCAGACACGATGTCCTCCGAGATACTGTACACCCGGAACACCGACTGAAACAGTGCATCTGCAACCTATCAAGCAGAGGAAAGAGAACCGAAAGGAATGAACTGGCAACCCTTTGAAAACCGATCCACTACAACAAGGACCGTGGTGTACCCTTTGGAGACCGGCAGATCCGTGACGAAGTCCATGGCTAAGTGAGACCACGGTCTGTCAGGCACTGGGAGGGGCGTTAATTTTCCCACTGGAAGAACACGAGGGCTTTTCGTTGTCGCACATATGGAGCACGACAGTACTGCCTGCCTGACGTCCCGGGACATGGAGGGCCACCAGTACCGTCGCGCTACCACCTCCAGAGTTCTTGTAACGCCCGGGTTTCCAGTCACGTGAGCCCATTCTACCACCCTCGGTTGCAGTGCCGCAGGGACATATGTCTTGTCAGCAGGACACTCAGGTGGGATTGTGACACCCTCGAGCATCTCGGCTATCTCCCCGTCTAAATCCCATTGGATGGGAGCAGCAAAGAACTGGGGTGGCAGGATGGGCTCAGGTTCCCCAGCTTCCTTGTCGGTCCCATATAGCCGCGACAAGGCATCTGCTTTTCCATTTAACTTACCCGTGCGATGAGATCTGGAAGTTAAACCTGCCGAAAAACAAAGCCCATCATGCCTGTCTGGGATTTAATCTTTTTGCCTTCCGTACATGTTCCAGGTTGCGATGGTTGGTCAGAACCACAAAAGGCTGCCGGGCCCCTTCCATAAGGTGGTGCCACTCCTCCAATGCCTTCTTCACAGCAAGCAGTTCACGGTTGCCGACGTCGTAGTTCCTTTCCGCCTCCGTCAGTTTCCTGGAAAAGAAAGCACAGGGGTGTTGTTTCCTGGGGAAGCTGTGATGTTGCGACAGAACTGCCCCTATCCCTACCTCCGAGGCATCCACCTCCACGGTGTATTGCCGTTCAGGATCCGGCATCTTTAGAATGGGGGCGCTGCAAAACGCCTTTTTTAGTCTACTGAAAGCAGCGCGTGCCTCCGGGGTAAAACACACCGCTTTCGGGGAGCCTCGGAGGAGGGATATCAAAGGGGCAGCCACTGTGCTATAATTCTTGATAAATCGTCAATAGTAGTTGGCAAACTGCAGGAAACGTTGCACGTCCTTGACTGTCGTGGGCTCTGGCCACTCAGAAACTGCTACCACTTTTTTCCCCTCCATGGAGGATGTGGTGACCGAGAAACGAGACTTCTTGCTTATGGAAATCATATTTCTCGGCCTTCACATACAACCCGTGCTCCAAAAGGCGGGTGAGTACTTGTCGGACCTGATTAACGTGGTCCTCAAACGACCTGGAATAAATCAGGATGTCGTCTATATAAACGACCACAAAACGATTCAACATGTCTCGTAGGACATCGTTTACGAACCCCTGGAAAACAGAGGGGGCATTTGCCAAGCCATAAGGCATGACTAAATATTCGTAATGGCCAGACGTCGTGCTGAAAGCTGTCTTCCACTCATCACCCGCCCTTTTCTTTCACAAAAAAGAAACTGGCGGAGGCAGGGGAACGCAATTTCCTGATAAACCCCTGCTCCAGGGTCTCGGCCACATATTCCTCCATTGCCCGAGTTTCTGGTTCGGATAATGGTTAAATCCGTGACCGAGGAGGGGTCTTTCCCAGGATCAGGTCGATTGCGCAATCCCAGAGCCTATGAGGAGGAATACGAGTTGCCCTTGACGCAGAAAAGACATCAGACAGGTCGGTGTATTGTGTAGGAATATTGACAGGTGTAGTGGACTGGGAACTTTCTATAGTAGTGGAGTGAAGAGGTTGCGGATTAACCAAACAAGTGTTGTGACAGGCAGGGAACCATGACTCTATATTGTGTGTTTGCCAGTTGATATGGGGATTGTGCAGACGAAGCCAGGGAACACCTAATATAATTTTATGGTAAGACTGGGGCAGGACAATGAAAGTGCAACTCTCTGTGTGTGTGCTGAACTGTGACCGAAATGGGGAATGTGACAGAACTCAGGGAGGTATTACAGACAGGGTGACCGTCAAGGGCATTAACCGTGACAGGTTTGGCTAATTTCCATGTGGGTATACACAAGGACGAGATGAGAGACTGCGAAATAAAATTCCCAGCCGATCCAGAATCTATAAGGGCACATACAGAAGGAATAGGAAAAAAGTCAGACAATGACACAGACATGACGAACTGATTGAGTAACTGATAATTCACCACCTGAGTCGGGGCTTCAGCTGACAGACGTAATGGACATTGAAGAAGCCAGTGTCCTGCCTTCCCGCAGTAGAAGCATACCCCTGCCTGCCGACGTTGTCGACGTTGTTCCCGGCGAGACGTCCCCAGCTGCATGGGTTCGGGAATGGGCTCACCGGGAGCAGGGGCAATAGTGATTATTCGACGAGGCTGGAGGTTCCGGCCCAGAGACGGAAAGGAGCGGCAAGCTGGCCTCGGTCCTCCCTGCTTTTCCTGAAGGTGGAGGTCTAACGAGGTTGCCAGCTTGATAACCTCTTCCAGGTTAAGGTGAGCATCACGACAGGCGAGTTTTGTTTTCACATCCGGGTTCAGAACCTCCCGGAAAGTGGTAAGGAAAGCTTCATCGTTCCAGCCGCTGTCCGCAGCTAGAATACGAAAGTCCAAAGCGTACTCACATACAGTTCTAGAGCCTTGTCGCAAACGTAGGAGCCTGTTACCACTCTTTTGCCCCTGTCCGGGATGGTCGAAGACCATCTGGAACTGTTGAATGAAGGTAGCATAGTTGGTAGTATTGACGCCACCTCCTCTCTGGACGGCAGCAGCCCAGTCCTGAGCCCGTTCCGTCAACCTTTGGATCACTGTCGAGAAGCGTTGTGTCTCTGTGAGTCCCAGGTTTTCTGCAAAAAACAGATCACATGCAAGGATAAAGTTCCGACACCCACTCGGTTCTCCCGCATACCTCTGAGGGAGGAGTGGTGTGCGATACCGGGCAGGGACCTCGCAGGTGGAGCCACGACCGCTGGTGGTTCCGGTTCTGGAGATGATGCAGGAGGTGTAGCCGACGCCTGGAGTCCTTCGTGGATTTCCTGCATTGTCCGGGTGTGGAACTCCAACTGTCGACGGTGCTCCTGCAGCTGATGTTGGATGGGGGACGTCTCTTCCTCAGGCAGGGGTACGTTAGAGGCATCCATAGTGGGAAGTTGAGTGGAGTCTGTATTCTGTCACGGTGAAGGTCTGAAAGGGACGGGGGAGGATGCCACAGTGCGGTTACAGATAAGGTGTAATGACAAAACTATATACAGAAACTTATCCCCGACTCAGGGTACAAAATCACAGGACCGAAAACTATAATTGAATGAAACAACAATAACAATCTGACACAACCGAAAGTAAACACAACATAACAAACACAACAGAGTATAAACAAAGGTTAGACCCGTGTTCCTCAAACTAACAACGAAAACAAACTGAAACCCAGGCTGGAGGGCTTGACCCTCCCTCGCAGCTCTGCGAGCAGGAAACGTGGACGGGGAGTAGCGGCGCTGACGGCACAGAGAAAACTGAAACTCAGAAAGGAGGAACACGGGCCTGCAAAACAGAGAAACAGATACAGGTTAGACAGAGTTGAGAACATCAAGCGACTAAGACAATGACCAACACCAGGAAGGGAGACAAATACAGACTTGTGGGACAAAGGATCGGCTGGGGCTTAAATAAGGATCTAAAACGAGGGACAAGTGGTACAACTGATAATGGGACAGGTGGTGCAAATAATAAGGGACGTGACACAAACCAAAACATGTAGGCTAGGTAGGGAATGAGGGGAAAGGGAGCATGGAGGAAACCGGAAACAGGAAGTGGAGGGACGTGACACAAACCGAACATGTAGGCTAGTTAGGGAGCAAGGGGAAAGGGAGCACGGAGGGACCCAGAAACAGGAAATGACACGGGGAGGCACAGACGTAAACAAAAGGAAAAACAGAGAACGGGAGTACATGAAGCGACACGGGGGATAGAGACATGGAAAACGTAAACAAAACACACGAACATCAAAACTCGGGGGAGGAGGAACGCACTCTACTAGGGGAGAGCGAGGTAACCGTTACACATACCTTCATTTTGAGCACCCTCTCCACCTTTTTGTTTAGTCTTTTATTTTTTATTTTTTTTTAATTTCCTTTTTTATTTATTTATTTTACCAGTCTTCCCTTTCACTGTAAAATATATCTCACACTCAATATTATTATATTACCTAGATTAACATATATATTGTGACGTTTCGGACTGGTTTGGCCCTGTTTTTGTTTTTTTCTATTTCTTTTCTGTTTCTTTTCTTTCTTTTCGTTCTGTTTAAAAGAGTAAGGCTCTGAAGTCTCTGGGTTTTGGTTTTTCTTATGTTTTATTTTGTAAATATACCAGTTCTGCCATTAGATGGCGTAAAGGTTAAAGGTCAAAGGCCGTGTTTTGTTATGTTTTGTTTTCCTTATCATGTTTCAGGTATTCTCGTTATCATGTTCTTGTCTGTTCCCCCGTTATCTCCAGTTTCTGTCTCGTTCATGTATTCTAGTTTATCATGTGTTTGGTTTTCCACGTTCTTGTATTCTGTTCCCCTGGGTGTCCCTGTCCAGTCATGTCCCTGTCCAGTCATGCCCCTGTCCAGCCCCTGTCTCATCCTGTCCAGCCCCCGTTTCGTCCTGTCCAACCCCGGTCCAGTCCATGTCTCCTGTCCAGTAAATGTGTCCAGTCCTGTTCCTGTCCATGTCTCCTGTCCAGTCCTGCTTACCCCGGTTTCCTGAGTTCCTGTCTCCTGTTCCAGTCTGGTTCCCCTCCTGGTCCCTCCTGGTCCCTTCTGATCCCTCTTGGTCCCTCCGTGGTCCCCTCCTGAATTCCTTCCTGTTCTCATTCCCCTCCTGAATTCCTTCCTGTTCTCGTTCCCCTCCTGAATTCCTTCCTGTTCT
>JBBJLR010089878.1:0-10390 GCA_037577145.1 Brachypetersius gabonensis | reverse complement strand
AGTTGCTCCAGGGAGACTGTCCCCTGTAGTTAGAGAATGGAAGTTGCTTTGGATAAAAGCGTCTGATAAATGTAAATTATATTTTTAGGACTAAACTTGGCGGCTCAGTTGACGTAGTCTTTTGTTATACTTATAACTTTTTTGCATGTTAATATGTTGCTTGTTTGCTGTACATGTACTGAGCGTGCGAAACATGCATTGGTGACACTAATATGAAAATAACAGTAGCATTATAACAATCATAATGAAAAATATACATACATTTTACTGAATCAGCATGCAAAACTTGACTAATAAACATCAAATTGCAATGAAACAGAAACATTTGTTACCCAGTGTTGTTTAATTTGGCCTTTTTTAAATTACATGACAACAATAATAATAATAATAATAATAATAATAATAATAGTCAACAAAAAAAATTTAATCATCAGGAACCAAAACACATTTTTTTAAACAAGTTTTCATGCTGATTTCAGATCTGCCTTCAGTTTTTTTCAGTCACAACTATTTGAATTATGAGTAATTAGATTTGCAACAGACTTGCATGTGTTTTTTATTAAACTGCAGGCACCAATCAAGTAACCGTTTCAATATTTTTAGTGCAAAGTCAGACAGGCCACACTCTGGCATAGATATAATGATCAGTGTCAGTCAGCTACCACTGTTTCTACAAAAACTCTCAGCATATGATTATAATGCGAATTATACCAACTATCATGCAATATATAACTTACCCTTCCCTGCCAGGGGAAAAACAAAGCATGAAAAACACTACAAATGCCACATAAACTTATCTCTGATGATTCTGACCTGTTGACCTGTATAATCAAAAAGTCTTGCTTGAGTGTTCATGTCTGTTCCTGCAGGATCATGATGAAGAGGAGCTGAATTATGCGGCCTTAAGTTTTCATGAAAAAACAACTAAAAGAGGAAGAAGGAAGAGAGAACAGCCACAAGAATCTCTGTATTCTGAAGTGAGAGGAGCTGCTTTTGACCACAGTGTACATCATTAATCCACTTTTAAATACTTGTGATCAACGGTTAAAGAAAGTGTACATACACATTTTGCTGTGAAAAAGTCATTATTTTAAACCATATTACTTAAACCTAAGAGAATACAAATGCCATTCTACAGTAAATAGTAATGTTATGTTCGGAATATCAGTAGGTTCCCTGTGGAAGTCCAGTATTACTGCAGTTTCCAACAGAAACCTGGCTTGACTCAGTCCTTCATTAAATGAATGAAAAAGCAATATTGTAATTGTGTAATAATGGAAAAAATAGTGAGGTCATTCATTTCAGGTGTCTACCTTGTTTTTATGTTTATAGTTTGTGAACCAATATAAACTACTTGTATGTATTAGCATAAAGTAAAAAATATGTACATTTGAGTTGGATTTATTGAATGGACTTTTATGGTCTGATGACTTGTTTTGCCCTCATTATATTTACATTAAACATCCAGAATTCAAACCTGGTATGACAAAATACAATTCTTAAAAACACACAATCACCACACACACACACACACACACAATCACAAACACACAATCTGAAATCCATTAAGCCCATTGTAGACCAAAGACATTGTCTTAGAGATCATCTGGATCTCAGACTACTAGAGTCAGGAAGAGCATGGCAAGTCAGGTTTTTAGCTAAATTAAAAAAAAAGTTATTTTGTATAGTTTTTTTGAGCATGATGTGATTATACAAGCATCACTGAACAAAGTAACTTTGTTTCCTCCTTCAAAAAGATTTCAGAAGGACCCTGTAAATCAAAGGAACATGTACTATATGCCTTTTTTTAATTAGAAAACGTTTTGGTTGCTAATTATGGTCTTATGGTTAATTCCAGATGATGATAAACAGTAACAAAGTTTTGGAAATTCGTTTTGTAAGTGCTTGATTATAACCAAGAATATACATCAGTTCTAGGATTTGAACCAACAACATTCTGATTGATTACATGTGGTAATATTTGAGATCTACTTAACTTTCTCAGTCAGTATATAATTGCAATAACTACATCATTGTTTACACTTCATAAAAATAAGCCAAATCCAAATCATTTTTGTAAATGAGACGTGTGTCAACGTGAAGCTTTTTAAGCTTAGAGACGGACCTCCACATGGTATAAATTTTCTATAAAGAATGATTAAAATGGATATTGTAACTTTAAAAAGGTTTTGCACACTTCTATGGACGTAAAGTAGTAGTTGCATGGGAACCCACTTTGTAGTATTTATTTATTTTCAGGAAGTATTCACAGAAGTACACAGTTTAACCCAGTTTGACATTTAATCAGTTCTGCAAATATTTTTACAAATATGTTAAAATTTAACATCTTTTAACATGTCAGGGAACACAGTGCTGAGAAACTAAATTATGCTTTAATACACAGTGAGAAGAACGCTAAATACAGAAGAAGGAACGCCCCGAGAAGCAAACCTCAAACTAACCTTATCAGCATGAAAAGAATCTCAGAGAAAGGGAACATACTACCAGAGACAACGGTGTTGCTTTTCCCCTTTTAAAGAAGAAAAAACAAACAAACTGTGACTTAGAAGCTCCCCTACACACCCATAAACCCACACACACAGACGGTATGTTCTTTAGACGTCTAGCTTTCTTGTTCTTTAACCTTAGTTAAATGCGTCCAGTTCTGTCTATAGATACATACAATACAATACATATACAACACATACAAGAGCAGAATATAAACCTCAGCCTCATCACCTGAGGGAAATTCAAACAAAATGGTTTTCCAATAAAAGAATGACAAGGAAATCAAAGGAAAAAGACAAAAGATGTCTAGCAAAAACTCTGGCTGACAGCAGTAGGAGCTCAGCACTTTTTCTGAACTCATGTCTATTCTTTCTTTTTAAGAATCTGTTAAAGGGTTTAGAAATTCCCATCAAGTAAGACTTCTGATAGAACAAAGCTTGAGGTAAGAGTCCCAAGAGGAAACTCAATAGACTTCACCGAATTACCAGCTCAGGCTTGTGTAGTCCCCAGAACACAAGACTGAGCACCGAGGTTAGAGTCCCTTAAATAGAGAGATCAAGTGTTTCAGATCACACTTAATCAGAGTGGAGCACCCTCTCTCCCTCTGGTGGCCAAAGGTCTCCCTCTGGTGACCCAGGTCAGAGTGGGCCTTCAAGATAGGCTACACCACATGAACAAAAGTATTGGGACACGTCCTGTAGACCAACAGGAACTTTAATGACAATCCATTCTAATACATAGCCTTTAATACAGAGTTGGTCCCCCTTCGCAGCTATAACAGTCAAGTTCTTCCACAGCAAACAATTTTAAGCATCTGAAAAAGGCTGATAAAGAAACAACTACATGTAACATGGAGACTCATTCAGCTGGAAACTGAACCCTGAGCCAATGGAAACGGGGGAATAGATTCAAATACAGAGCTGCAATCATGAGGTAGATCATAAACCAACCTCACTATCAGAGAAAATCAAACTGAAATGACTTCTCACTAGAATAAAGAAAGGGAAATAAAGGAAAAGAAGAAAATGGAAGACAAAGAAGTAAACAAAAACTGTCTGAGGGCAAGTAGACCTCAGCACTTTCTTTCAGTTAAAAGTTTTGTAGAAACTCCTATGAAGGAGTACTCAGAGAAGTATGAAGAGTACTGAGAGAAAAAAAAGCTTGAGGAAAGAGTGTCCCAGGAGAAAACAGAAGGAACTTTACCAAATTACCGACTCAGACTTCAGCATTTCTCTGAACAGAGAACCCAAAGACTGAGTACTAAGGTTACCGTGAGAGTCCCTTAAGTAGAGAGAAGATCAGGTGTTCCTGATAACACTTAATCAGAGTGCAGCGCCCTCTCTCTCCCCATCTAGTGGCCAAAGGTGGTATAGCAGGTACCCCAGTTTAAGAATATAAGGATATAATGCCACATAATAGGCTAAATTATGAACTTTCTAAAACATTTAAAAGTAAAGATATAGATTTAGATTATATTAGATTTTTGGTGGAAACGTAGTGGTTATGGGAACAAAGTGTTGCAAGTTATAGGCTATGGGGAAACAGTGTTTACAATATTGCTACAATAATGGGCTAAAAGAGTATACAGTCTACATTGTAATTTATAAGAAAATCAACACGTTTACAACCTCTACAATAGGTTTTTCGGTGGAAAACATTTAGTGCACACCTCTGTGGAGAGGTGATGAGGAAACAGTGTTTAATTGGATTCTACTCATTAATTTTAAAGTTGATTCACATTCTGCAGAATGGCCTCTGGAGTAAGACCACGCTGTTACAAACATGTTTCTATTTAACATTTTTCCTTCTTTTGAAACACTTGCTGGAGCCTATCCCAGCACTCATGTCAAAGGGCAGAATAATACCATGGTAAGGTGACCAGTTTCATACAACTTTCTTGCCATGTGGCAACAGGGCCACCCTGTGTTTCATGGACAGTCAAATTACTTTATTAATAGCAGTTTTATGGGCTAGTAAAAATGAGCTCTGCTAGTTCAGCATTCAAACAAACCGTCAAAGTGTATTTTAGCCTGTAAAGGAGGCTCTATAAGAGGGCCTCTATACACTTTAACTCAGAAAAATGAAGAGTGGAGGTAGCTCAGTGGGTAGGATAATTGCCCCTGACCAAGAGCTGATGGGCTCGAATCCTACCTTCAGCATAACACTGGGTTCCTGAGCAAGACCCGTAACCCCAAGTTCCCCAAGTCGCTCCATGGAGACTGCCCTCCATAGTTAGGGAATGGAAGTTGCTTTGGATAAAAGCTTTTGCTAAATGCCATAAATGCAAAAATCTTAGTCTACTACAAAACATTTTGCTTTATCCCCCAGAGACACACTGTTGTAATATAACCACATCACTTTTAAGTCTTAAAAAAAACCCTTCCATCTTTTTTTCTTTTTAAAACAATATTTTCATTGCTAATAGGTCCTGTCATTCTGTTCTGCAATCTGGCAATCTGGCGACTTGGGACCCTGACTTGGAGTACAGCACCTTGTTGTTCTGAACTGGATAAATCAAGACTCAAGTAAGCAAAATGTTTGAAATATTTTTTTTCTGTCATAATTGATGTGTGTAAATCATGATTATTTTAAGACTAAACAAGCTCAAGATTTTGAGATTGTTTTGTCTATGTTGTAATTTTACAACAGTGGGTCAAAGGAGTAGCAAATGTTTTGTCTGCACTGTGCACATTGAGGACAATATTGAGGAATTTTACTTCAAACATCACTGATTATATCAGTTTTTGATGTTTATCGGGTTTATTGTTCTAACAATTTAACCTATTTTACCATTTTGTACAGTCTGGATCCAGTGTTTTTAAATATGATATTCATTTTTGTAATAAATTATTGTTCATAAAAATGTGACTTGTGTGACTGTTATTGTTGTGTAGATACATTTTACATTTCAAAAACAGTGAAAAAGCATTTATACCCAAAAGAATGGGGGTCTCAACATATACACACAAATCAAGCCCACTGTACTCTCTAATAAATATGCTGAGAAAAGGCATTGACTTTGTAATGTGTCTGTCCTTGGTCCTGAAATGAATGTGGTTTCTCTCCATGGTTCTGAATACATTCATTTTCAGTTTTTAGACTTTATTGAAATTATACCTTTGCTCTCTTTAAATGTATTTTAGTCTCTCAGTGTGGCTTGAAGTACAAGTAAATTATTCTGATGTAACGACTTGGTTTAAAACACAACAAAACAAGAAAAAGTCTTTAAAAAGAGATTTTAATAAGATAACTTTTTTTTTAGATAACTTTAAAGATGAAATAGATGACAGGAAAGAGCCTTTATTTGCCTGAAACACAAAACAACACAAAAAAACCACAAAACAACACAGGTACATTTTTAAATGATGTACTTGATCACTGCATTTTTTCTTTTAATTATTGATTGTTAGGCTTGAATGATCATATGCAGTAGCAACTTGACAGGACAATATACACGCACTGCAAGGTTTAACTATAGGTGTGTGACTCAAATGACTGGCTTCTCTTGTATGATTCTTAATAGATTAATCTAACCTTATAACTGTGCACAAACTCCTAAATTGTTGAAGCTGTGTGTGACCGTGAAACCTTTTCACAAGTTGAACATAAAAAATTAAAGCAATATACTTCACAAAAGTAAATTAAATCTTTTCAAATCTATTTTAAGTGAAAGTAAGTGCAAATCATAAATTAAAGTAGGTCACTGTCAGTGCTAAAGGAACATAGTGACCAGATTTCAATCATGATAAAGAGCTCTGGACTTGAGATAGTTACAGCTACACAGCCTAGCCTAAGATATGGTCAGGGGTTGACATTTTTTTTTTGCTCTACTACTCTAATGAGTACCTACATTAATTAAATGACATGCACCAAAAGAAAATATTGCCACACAAATGACTTTATAGTGCTGGGAGCATTATCCTGGAGTCCAGCACGTACCCCCCACACTCTCAACCCCAACCCCACCCCCACCCGCAAGGGAAACACTTCGCTAGTTATCACCCCCATTCTGGATCCTCCAAATTGATATAGTTTCCAATGCCCCTGTTTAGATGTCATGTCCATTGTGCTAGATGCTGCTTCGTGAGACTACTTTTCGTGTGACAAACAATATCGACAATATGACAAGATCTCGTCCCATTCCTTGTTATTAACAGTGTTTCAAAGTCAAAGCCCAGGCCTTTTCACAGTGGTTAGAACTGAGGGGTATTTATAGTGATCTACTGTGACCCAATCTTGTACATTTTCTGTCAATATTCCTTTTTATTAATGTGTTTTATTATTATTATTATTATTATTATTATTATTATTATTATTATTATTATTATTATTATTATTATTATCATTATTGTTATTATTATTATTATTATCATCATCATTATTGTTATTATAATTATTATAATTATTACTATTATTATTATTATTATTATTATTATTATTATTATCAATATCATTATCATTATCATTATTATTATTATTAACTGTCAAAAGACAGGAACTTAAAGGACAACCCTTTTTTTTTGTATTATCCAGGTTTCACAACCAGTTTTTCAAACTCAAAGTGAACTTTGTCATTAAGTGAGGGAAGATGTGGCCACAGATTTTATGGAGTAATAAAACACAGAGTAAACATACAAAAAATGCTATAAAGTAAAATCTACATAAAGTGTAAACTACAAGTAAAAGTGCACATGCTCTTACATGCACACACACAAAGGTCAAAGGACTGTCACTCCTCTACATTTTAAAGATCTAACTGTCTGACTCTGCCCTATCAATCCAGTGCCTGATTACTATAGCCTTCTTTAAGCTACTTCTATAAGTGGAGTTAAAGGAACGTCATAAATCCTTAAATAAAAAAAATGCCTTAACTATATTTCAACACACCCTTTAACGCTTTATGAAAGTCTATTTTATTGCAAAATAAAAATGACTTAATGTTCTTCACCTACTTATTCTAGAAATCTCCCAGAAGATGTGATCTCTTAATTCACAATGTTTCTAAGCAACATTTGTTATAGAAAGTATGATAAAGCTCTTTTACCACATGCTGCTAAAAATAGTTTCTATGTGGCCTGTACCTGGCAGAAATAACTGAGCATCCTGTGGAAACTTTGCAAAGTGTGAAAGGGGTTTAGTGGTTAGGGGGTAAAGCAGAAAGGCGTGGAAAACAGAGGCTAAGCTGCAGAAACCACCAACATGCTAAACAGCTCCAACACGCAGAGACCTTCAGTGACACATATATACTGTATGTATATATATATACACACACACACACACACATGTCCACATATTTTACTTCAAATACATACTTAAAAGTTTTAGTTTTTGTTTTTTAATAACCAAATATAAAAAAAATATATTAAAATCATTGTATACATTATATGGACAACATTACTGGGACACACTTGTTTTTCATGCATTGGGCTAGACCCCTTACTCCTAGTGAAGTGGACTTCCAACTTTGTGGACAGAGTCTGGGGAACAACCTTTTCTGTTCCAGCATGACTGTGTCCCAGTGCACAAAGCGAGCTCCATAAAGACGTGGTTGGAGGAGATTGTGACCTTCTCATTCAAGTGTCTGACCTCATAAATGCTCTACAGAATGAATGGACACAAATTCCCACAGAAACTCCCAAATCTTGTGGAAAGTCTTCCAAAAAGATTGGAAGCTTTTAGAGTTGCAAAGGAGGACCGACTCCATTTTAAAGTTGATAGATTTGAATTCAGTTGCATTGAAGGTCCTGTAGAACATGGAAATGTTTTCCACCAAATTCTATGAAGTTACTTTTTTATCTATATTTATAACAGATAAAAAACAAACAAGCAGAAGCTGTTTAAGTTAAAACATTCTGGAATGTACTGAAGCAAAGAACTGGATGATCTTTAAAGAAACTTAGCTGAGCATGTTTTTGCCATATTGGCCATGTCGCCATGAAAGTGTCTACTTAGAGTTGAAAGTTTTATTTTTTATTATTTTTCATTTGGTTTGTGTCATTGGCACACTTTTTAAACAAGGGATTCCCCCCCACCACATTTGAAGGTGTGTTTCTACCCCCTGTGCATGCTCATAAAATGTAGAGCTCAATCTTAACTTTACATTTCTCTTAGTACAAAAGACATATTTTCAGATCTGTATTAGAGGTAAGGGCCCTTGGTGCAGAAAACAAAGATTTAAAAAAATTACTTTACTGATTACTTTCTACTCTGCATCTCCTAAATTCCAAACTTATCAATATCAAATGAACAAAACAGTACAAGGAATCCCAATTAGCATTTTTAGATCTATACTTAGAAGTAAATAACTACAGTAAACATCATGTTAAATGCCTGTCTCTTGAAAGGCCTTGTCTTACACCAAATACAGTCAGTTAAGATTAACATTACAAGCATCTGATGCTGTTTCTAAACTAGTCAGTAGAAGAAGTACCCTAAGCAAGGTACTGTCTCCACATACTGCACTCTGGGTGCAGTGTTCCTGGCTGCGCACTGCTTCACTTGGTGAAGGGGTTAAATGCAGAAGAAGAATTTTATGCTGTTCACGTTGCGTACTGTGGCATGTTCACGTATGACAGAATGGTCACCTTCACTTCATATTATAACTTTGTACCATGTGACCCACCTGTACTGCACATACAATGTGGTAATCCACTCATTTTGAAAGCTGTCCTTAAAGACAACATCTGGAAATAGTAAACATATCTGTTGTTTTGGTGTGGTGACAGTCTATTCAAAACAAATGATAAACCCATTATTACTGCATGTGACAGAGTTATAAAAAAGCCCAAAACAAAAAGAGAATAAAACTTAAATTATATTATAACTACACTAATAGCCTTTATAGAAAAACAAATATTACATAATTGTCCCTAAAGCAGTATACTGGCATCAGAAATGTTTTCTCCAGAAGTTAAATGACAAACCATGCATGCAAGTAGTTTGTCACTGAAGTAACGTTTCCTGACGTTTTGATTGGCTGTTTCAGAAATGATGACACAGCTCACTTTAAAGAGGCCCAGATTACACCTGGTGACCAAATAATTTTCCATCAAGCAGACAGAGAGAACTTGTCACATTTTTTATTAAACTAGGTTAGAACCATGCTTTCCTTTAATATATCTCCAGTCTGGATTCTTATTGCAAGTCTTTCCAGAATAGGTAAGTCAATTATTCGTGTTAGATATTCTAGATACTATTATTTAATTATTATTTATTATTATCCGACGGACTGATTTTACAGGTCCTACCCAAGAATTGGCTTTCCATCAGAAGCCACCTTTTTTATTAGCCAAGGCTGGAGACACTGTTACACTGTTCTGCACATCTGAGGGACAGATGGAAAGCGTACGAATGCTCTGGTATAAGCAGAGAGTGGGACAGGCTCCTCAACTGGTGGGAGTAATGACAACAAATTTAAAAATCATGATCTTTCCACCATTCAACCGGTCAGGAATCAAACTGGAGGCAAACAGGAGCAGCGTGTTTCTGACTATCCCCCACATCACCAAAGACGATGAAGGAACGTACCTCTGTGGCCTGTTTGAAGTAACTATAGTTAAATTCTCCACTGGAACTTTCTTAGCTGTGGCAGGTGCTCATTATATTTTATTTTTTGTCTGATATAAAATACACATTGAGCATAAATGTAATTTATGTGGCTAAAATAAGTTAATTGCATAATTATACAAAGAGTAAGAGTAACAAAGACTTCTTATATAGTATACACACACGCATTTGTGGTGGGACAAAAGGTTTTATTATTGTTCGAATTGTTTCATGTAGGTCATCCAGAGTTAAACATATCAGTGCTCCAGAGTCCAGCATCTGCTTCAGTTCCTCCAGGAGAGCAGGTGACTCTGCAGTGCTCGGTCCTCTCTGAGAT